>BDMB01000216.1:11798-71064 GCA_016859785.1 Macrotyloma uniflorum
AATTTTAAAGAAAGCATGAACCAAAATCAAGGCATAATGATGTTGGTGCCCAAGCCTATCCTAAGGTTTGTAATTCTTGACATTGTGAGAATTTATCAACCTCTAAACCCTCACCATAGATGCACACAAGGTGCTGTCCAGATCAAACCACCAACCGGTTGGTCTTTACTAGATAAACCAAGTCAAGAACACAAAGCAAGGCATAGTGTAGCATGCATCATCATTTTCCCCAATTTCAATTCGTAAATCAAGAACTCAAATCATATAAAACCCTAACTATGGAAGATAACCAAGGCAAAGATCATACAAATCAGATCAAAAGCATAGGAAAACAACAAGGGAAGGGGCGGAACACATACACATGGAAGAAACAAGAAGAACACATGAGGCGCATGGTGAAGAAGATGAAAACTCCATGGAAAGTTGAGAGAAAATGTGAGAGCTCGAAAACTTCAGATCTGATTGCATTACTCCAACTCAATTAACTTATGTTTTACAATGTGTTTTTACAATATATACCTAGGCACAACTTAATTACAATAGAAACGAAGCACACAATCAAAGTTACATAGAATTTGAAACGTTTTGGCGCGCAAGCACACGTGGGAAGCATTTTAGCTGACTTGAAACGCGCCCAGATTCTTCGTTTTGGCTCCAAATGCGACGATTCAAAAGCCACTAGAAAGCTCTATGAGTTAAGTTTAAAACGCCACCGTTCCCACCTCGTTTGGCTTTGTGGCGCGCTCTCCATAAATAAAACACTGAGAGGTGTTCATTGGGCCAGTCAGGCCTGGTGAACCTCACTTAATAAAATTATAGAAATTTCAATTCAAGTCCAAATTACATGAAATCAGCGCCCAATTGAAGCCCATTAAGTTAAGAAATCAGCCTGACAAGTTTCACTTAATTTGGAGGTCAAATGAATCCGGGAGCCAAATTTTAGCACAGGGAACTCATGTGGAACACGCCAGCCGCGTGAGCTTGCACAAGCGCCAACTTCAAATGCATGTAGAATCTTCAAATCTTATCCAATTCACACGCTTCAAATTTTGGTTTTCAGCTTAACATGTCTATTTTAATATGCAACCGGAACCATTGAATTTGGACCTCTGTAGAAAATATGATAAATAAAACAGTGAACTATGTCAGTCTCAAGTTAAGGCAAAATAATGCATAATTTACTGTTTTTACATATAATTTAGAGTTAAGGCTTTAAATGGCTCTCTAAGTCAAATAACACTTAATTTATCATTATTAACAACTTATAAACATTAACATAACCTTATTAGATAATTAAAATGTGATAAATATTTGTCTCATCAAACTTCTAAATTCATCATCTCCTTTCTTCTTTTTCTCCTAACTTCATAGTCTCCTTGGTTCTTGTTCTCCTAACTTCTTTTCTCCTTTCTTCTTCTTCTTCTCCTAATTTTTTTTCTCCTTTCTTATTCTTCTCCTAACTTTTTATCCTTTCTTCCTCTTCTCCTAACTTCGTCTTCTACTTTCTTCTTCTTCTGCTAACTTTTTCTTCTCCTTACTAGTTCTTGGCCTTTCTTCTTCTTCTCCAATCTTCTTCTTCTCCTTTCATTTTTTTCTCTTTTCTTTTTCTACTCCTAACTTCTTCTTTTTCTTTCTTCTTCTTCTCAAAACTTCTTCTCCTTTCTTCTTCTTAACCTATCTTCCTCTTCTACTTTCTTCTTATTCTCCTCACTTCTTCTCGTTAATTCTTCTTCTCTTTTCTTCTTCTTTCTTCTCCTAAATTATTTTTCTCCTTTCTCCTTCTTCTCTGTTCTTCATCTTCTCCTCACTTCGTCTTCTCATTTCTTTTTCTTCTCTTAACTTCTTGTTCTCCTTTCTTCTTTTTTTCTCTCTTAACTTATTCTTCTCCTTTCTTCTTCTAAATTCTGCTTCTTTCTTCTTCTCTCTTCTCCTAACTTCTTCTTCTTCTTTCTTCTTCTCTCTTGTCCTAACTTCTTCTTCTTCTTTCTTCTTCTCTCTTCTCCTAACTTCTTATTCTTCTTTCTTCTTCTCTCTTGTCCTAACTTCTTCTTCTCCTTTCTTGTTCTTCTCTCAACTTCTTCTCCTTTCTTCTCCTAAATTTTTCTTTTCTTTTCTTATTTTTCTCCTAACTTCTTCTAATTTCTTCTTTACCAATCTACTTCTTCTCTTTCTTTTCTTTTTATTATAACATCTTTGCCTCCTTTCTTCTTTAACTCTTAACTTCTTCATCTCCTTTTTTCATCTTCTCCTTTTTGTTCTTCTCCTAACTTCTTCTTCTCTGAACTTTTTTTTCTCCTTTCTTCTTCTTCTAACTTTTTCTCCTTTCTTCTTCTCCAAATTTCTTCTCGTTTCTTCTTCTTCTTCTAACTTTTTCTCCTTTCCTTCTTCTCCTAACTTTTTCTTCTCATTTCTTCTTTTTCTCCTTTCGTTTTCTTCTCCTTTCTGGATTTGCCCCTTTCTTCTTCTTCTCGTAACTTCTTTTTCTTTCTTCTTCTTCTCATAACTTCTTGTCCTTTCTTCTTCTCCTCACTTCTTCTCCTTTCTTCTTCTTTCTTCTCCTAAATTATTTTTCTCCTTTCTCCTTTCTCCTTTTTCTCTTTTCTTCATCTTCTCCTCACTTCGTCTTGTCTTTTCTTCTTCTTCTCTTAACTTCTTCTTCTCCTTTCTTCTTTTTTGTTCTCTTAACTTCTTCTTCTCCTTTCTTCTTTTTTGTTCTCTTAACTTTTTCTTCTCCTTTCTTCTTCTTACTTCTCCTAACTTCTTCTTCTCCTTTGTTTATCTTCTCCTAACTTCTTCTTCTCCTTTGTTTATCTTCTCCTAAGTTCTTCTTCTCCTTTCTTCTTCTTCTCCTAACTTCTTCTTCTCCTTTCTTCTTCTTCTCCTAACTTCTTCTACTATCTTCTTCATCTCTTTTTTTTTTCCTTTTCTTCTAACTTCATCGTGTCCTTTCTTCTTTTTCTTCTCCTTTGTTTTTCTTTTTCTCTTTTCTTCTTCCTCTTCTCCACTCTTCATATTCCAATTTCATCTTTTTTCTTCTTCTTCTCCTTTCTTCTTTTTCTCCTTTCTTCTTCTTCATTTTTCATCTTCTTCTTCTCCTAACTTCTTGTTCTCCTTTCTCTTCTTCTCGTTTCTTCTTTTTCTTCTCCTAACTTCTACTTCTCCTAACTTCTTCTCCTTTCTTGTTCTCCTTTTTCTTCTTCTCCTAACTTTTTCTCCTTACTTCTTCTCCTTTCTTCTTCTTCTCTTCTCCTCTTCTTCTCCTTTCTTCTTCTTATTCTAACTTCTTCTTATCCTTACTTTTATTATCCTTTCTTCTTCTTATTCTAACTTCTTCTTCTTCTTTCTTCTTCTTATCCTACTTTCTTCTTCTCCTTTCTTCTCTTTACCCTAACTTATTCTTCTCCTTTCTTGTTCTTATCCTAAGTACTTGTTCTCATTTCTTCCTTTTCTCCTCCCTTCTTCTTCTCCTTTATTATTCTTCTCCTTTCTTCTTCTTCTCATTTTTCTTCTTCTCTTAACTTCATCTTCATTCTTCTTCTTACCCTTTTCTTCTTCTTCTTCTTTCTTCTTCTTCTCATTTTTCTTCTTCTCTTAACTTCATCTTCATTCTTCTTCTTACCCTTTTCTTCTTCGTTTTTCTTCTTCTCCTTTTCTTCTTCTTTTCCTTTCTTATTCTTCTCCTAACTTCTCCATTCTTCTTATTCCCCCCTAACTGCTTTTTCTCCTTTTTTTTCTTCTTCTCCTAACTTCTTCTCTTTTCTTCTTCTTCTCTTTCTTCTTCTTCTCGTTTCTTCTTCTTCTCGTTTCTTTTTCATCTCCTTCCTTCTTCTTCTTCTCCTTTCTTCTTCATCTCTTTTCTTCTTCTTCTCCTTTCTTCTCCTTTTACTTTCTTCTTCTTCTAGTTTCTTCTTCTTCTACTAACTTCTTCTCCTAACTACTTCTACTCCTTTCTACTTTTTCTCCTAACTTCTTCTCCTTTTTCTCTTTTCTTGTTCTTCTCCTTTCTTATTCTTCTCCTAACTTCTTCTCCATTCTTCTTCTTCTCCTATGTTCTTTTCCTTTCTTCTTGTTCTCCTAACTTATTCTGCTTTCTTCTTCTCCTTTCTTCTTGATCTTCTCCTTTGTTCTTTTTCTCCTTTTGTTCTTCTTCACCTTTCTTCTTCTTATCCTAACTTCTTCTTCTTTTTTCTTCTTCTCCTAACTTTTTCTTCTCCTAACTTCTTCTTCTCCTTTCTTCTTCTTCTTCTTCTAACCCCTGCTTCTTTATTCTTCTTCTTCTTCTCGTTTCATTTTCTTCTCCTTTCTTGTTCTTCTCATTTCTTATTCTTCTCCTTTCTTCTTCTTCTCCTAATTTTTTCTTCTCCTAACTTTTCCTTCTGCTTTCTTCTTCTTCTCTTTTCTTCCTCTTGTCCTTTCTTTTTCTTCTCCTAAATTCTTCTTCTCCTTTCTTCTTTTTCTCCTAACTTTTTCTTCTCATTTTATTCTTCTTCTCCTAACTTCTTCTCATTTCATATTTGTCTCCTAACTTCTTCTATTCCTAACATCTTCTTTTTTCTTCTTATTCTCCTTTCTTTTTCCTTTCCTTTCTTCTTCTTCTCCTTTCTTCTTCTTCCCATTTATTTTTCTTGTTTCTTCTTTCTCTCCTTTCTTCTTCTTCTCCATACTTCTTCTTCTGCTAACTTCTTCTTCTCCTTTCTTTTTTTCTCCTGACTTCTTCTTCTTCTTTCTTCTTCTTCTCGTTTCTTCTTCTTCTCCTATCTTCTTATGATTTCTTCTTCTCCTTTCTTCTTCTACTCCTAACTTCTTCTTCTCATTTCTTCTTCTTCTCCTTTCTTCTTTTTCTCCTTTCTTCTTCTTCTTCTGATTTCTCCTTCTCCTTTCTTCTTCGATTCCTTTCTTCGTCTTTTCTTAACTTCTTCTATTTTCTTCTTCTTCTCCTTTGTTACTCTACTCCTTTCTTCTTCTACTCCCTTCTTCTCCCTTCTTCTTCTCCTCCTTTCTTCTTCTTCTCATTTCTTCTTCATCTTCTCCTTTCTTCTTCTTCTCCTAACTACTTCTTTTCCTTTCTTCTTCTCCTAACTTCTTCTTTTCCTTTCTTCTTCTCCTAACTTCTTCTTTTCCTTTCTTCTTCTCCTAACTTCTTCTTTTCCTTTCTTCTTCTCCTAACTTCTTCTTTTCCTTTCTTCTTCTCCTAACTTCTTCTTTTCCTTTCTTCTTCTTCTTCTTCTTCTTCTTCTCCTTTTTTCTTCTCTTCCTAAGTTATTCTCTTGCTTTCTTCTTCTTTTCCTTTTTTCTTCTTCTCCTAACTTCTTCTCCTTCTCCTAACTTCTTCTTCTCTTTTCTTATTCTTCTCCTAACTTCTTTTTCTCTTTTCTTCTTTTTGTCATTTCTTCCTCTTCTTCTTTTTTCTTCTTCTCCTAACTTCTTATTCTCCTTTCTTCCTCTTGTTCTTTCTTCTTCTTTTTCTAACTTCTTCTGTTAACAAAATTATCTACTTTAAGGTTAGAGTTTAGATTAGTTATGTCATGGTTAGATGAAATTCCACTGAAAAATTTGACTCAAACCTATAGTAGAGGAAAGAAATATGGTCACATCTCAACTAATTTGTAAATAATTTGTAAAGTGCATGAACTCTGTTATGAAGCATGCACATGTTACCTTTTATGCCATAGTTAAAACCACTTTTGAAAAGATTAAATTGTGGTTTGTAGAATGAGGTACAAAGAAGAATGAATGTTGCAAGTAAGAAATAAGTTCCTTGAAGACATTGTGACATTCCTAAGAAAAAATGAACAACAAGTACCTATGTATCATGTCTAAAGATAAAACCAACAAAATAATGTTTGATGTCCAGCAAATGCCTAACCTGGTTGAAGAAGACCAACAAACTATACTATCAAATTAAATAAATGGTGGTGTGATTGTTCAAGCCAATTTGCAAATGTTTAGTATATCAGCTACAAAATAGTGTTGAGGGCAAATGTTGACAAGTAGTCCAATTTGTAACTTGTATAGATAAAAAACTATTATGTAAATGTTCTTGAGAGTTTGAAACTCCTTCCAATTATACTACCATTTTGTAGCTTATCCCTACAATATAGCTATTGATCCGAATTGAAACTACAAATATCCCTGCAATATTTTTTAGCTTATAAATTGGATCAACACACTATGCAAATGATATTCCAATTTCTTATAACTACAAAGATTTTAGTTTTAGCTATGTAAATTTATTTGAGTCAAGAGGTAAAGGAAGAATACTCAAGGTTTATATTGATTTTACTTATAATTAAGATTTATATCTAATTAGTTTAATCACAATAATCAAATTTCTCCATTGAGTTTCAATGTTTACAAAACCCTATTTGACAAACAATTAATACAAAAAACACATACTATATCTTGCACCTACAACATTCAATATTACCTTACCATAAGAGCTAATCTTGATTACCCTAATTAAGTTACACCTACAAATCAAATGAATTCAAAAAGGAAAAACAAAACGTGATAAACCTATCTCAGTTAAAAAGTTGATCCAAAATCTACATAATAAAATTTCACTTTTATTCTATGTCAAATCCTTTTTGAAAATGTTAAAAAACTATTTATGAATTGTCTGAATAATTTTTCATGAGAATTAGAATTAATTTATAACCATGATAATTATTTTAGAAACTGTCATAATTAATTAAATCATTAAATGAAAAAAATTGGTATAAAATTAACTTCTTAAATCTATTTTTTTAATCTATTAAAATCACTTAATATATTACGATACAAATTAATAAGTTAATCCAAAAATATATATTACTATCAATTTCTTCTTAAGATGAAATCAACATATTTAATCACTTAAAAAGTTTTAATTTTCTTTTTACTTTTAATAAACTTTTTAATTAGATATAAAACCTCTTTTAAATTAATTAATCTCAATTTAAAAAATCCTTTTATTAAATTCTTAAATCAAATACCTTAAATTTTATTCAAATACTCACACAAACTTTATTTAATTAGTTATAATCACTTCATCTCAATATGTTCAAATTATTAAATCAAATGCAACATTATAAACAATAACATTAGATTTAATAAAAGAAAACACTCAACGTACCGAGAGAAAAAATGTGACGTTTCCCACGTAACATTTTTATAATATCGTGGATTGTGGATTGATTTTCAACCGGGTTATCTATTGATTTTACCTCTGAAACCAAGATTCGGTCAAAATTGGTCAGTTGCCAAGTTGTGTTACATCACAAACATACAAATGGGACGACCACTACATAAAATGCCAGGCCTAGAAAGGGCTCAAAGTCTCAGTCAATCTTGAAGTGGCCTTGGTGCATCAAAAGAAGAAAATTGAACTTTTATTTTCTTTTTCATTGGTTCATGCCTTTTAACAAACAGAACAAAAAAATGTGTTGCTTTCCATGCACTGCACATAAAATAGAACTCATATTAAGCTACGTCCCATATCACCAACCAAACACTAAGTAAGATTCCTTTATTCGCTACCTAGCTTAGGACAACATCCTTGAAACATTACACACACATTTTACGGGTTAGATCCATTAGTGTTTCAGTCTCTTCATCCAACTTAACGTTGTCCTTTCTCATCCTCTCTGCGACAACGAGAGGCATTTTACCAGCTGTTGCATAAACTTTGAGAAATAGATTATATATATTAGTATTCACATGACCAGCATTCCTAAGTATAACCAACAACTGCTCTGCTCCTTCAGTATGAGCTTGCTCCTCAATGATTTTGAATGCTTCCTGTACTAACCTTTGATCCAGATTCCATTTTGTCACACTAGAAATACTTTTACTAAAATAATCGAGAAATTTTTCCACATCCTTCCTTTTCAAATACCCCCACGTAAGTAGCTCCCATGTAGTGTAACAAGGAATGACACCCTTTTGCACAATTTGATTACAAAATTTTTCAGCCAATTCCATCTTGTCTTGGTTAATGTATGAAGCAAGAAGTATGTTTGAAACTCTGACATCATTGGTCCCTGAAACGTTCTCCCATTCCATATAAAGATCCTCAGCTCCAACTAAGTCTCCAAGCTTTACCAATGAGGATATCATGCAAATATACTCATTATCATTCAATTTGCGAAAGGAGGCTTTCATTTTCTGCCATATTCGATTAACATCATCTTTATTCCCCATGTTTGTATGCAAGCTAAGGAGAGAGGAATATGCAATTCGAGTTTTCCTCGAGATTCTATTCTCCATCTCTTTCACAGTAGATCCAGCTTTTTCAAGACTAGTAGTTTTTATGTACAAATGTGTCAATGTACTGTATGTTACCCAGTCCGGATCTATTTTTGTCTTCTTTAACTCAAGCAGTACTCTTTCTGCTATTTCAACATCATTCTGCGATGCACAAGCAGTTAGCCATAAATTAAAAGTGACAACATCTGCGGAAGTGTTCATCTTTAATTCCTGAATAATTTTAGGAACCTTTTCTAGCTTCCCAATCGATATGTAGAGAGATAACATGTGATTATAAGGAAGAGGACATCTCAAGAAGTCACATTCTGACATTTTCAACATGAGGGCCTCAGCCTTGTCAACCAAATTATTTTGGACATAGTTATGGAGAAGTGCGGTGCAGGTTTTCTGGCCCCTGATTCTATCAGGAAGATCCTCAAAGAATTTTTCTGCACTATTTATACCCCGAACTTTAGTTATCAAGTCCAAATGGACAGCATAGTCACCAGGCACCAGCTTGATATCTTTCTGCAAGGTCATCCATTCACATACCTGCATTTGAAACACACAAAAAGGATCAACCCTTTTACATTCTAAGCCAGTAAAAATCACTCCAATTAGTCCAACAAGCCTAAAACACTTGGTTGGAGGCATTTGATTTTGCAAGTAAGCGGGGTTCAACAAATATTGTTGGTACATCTTTTCCCCTTACTCTTTCCCTAGCAGGGTCTAATACCAAAAATAAAAAACGCTATTTCTGCACTGAATAATGTAACAAGTTATAATTCATGCACTTTCAGTTAAAAGACTTTTATAACAATTAACTTGTTAAGGTAGCTGACTAAGAACCCCTCGATCCGCCCTAATCAACCATATGCTAACAAAGTGTGACCTGATGGTTGAAGACCCTTCGGCCAGTGGAGCACTACGCGCCCAAAACGTAAATAAAGGTTAAACATTAATTAGGAATTAAGTAATGTAACAGTAAAAATAAACAAGTCACAGAAACTCTAAACTAGAGCCACCAAACAAGGTTCATAAAGAATAGTATAATTAATAGTAATAAATGAGAGGTATGGATTATGATTCTCAAACACTGTAGTCTTTGTTAAACCCTTAGTGACTTGAGCACATTCGCAGGTACCTGCCCCGCTGTGCACCTTAAAGTATTGGAGTCACTGACCGAACAAGCCCAAAGGAAGACAAAGAGAAGACTTCAGTGAAAGCCTACCTTGAAGTATCATAAACAACTAATTGTGAGATAGAACGAGTGTTTACAAGATTAATTTTAACTGAAATTGATTTTGCAAAATTAAGTTAGGTTAATATTTATTCTGAAAATAAGTTGACAGTAAAACTCAAAGCAAAAACTATCCAAAATTTTTTTAACTCAAAATCAATTTCGAACAGAACAAGTGAACATTCATCTAAAAGACCAACACACTAAAATTGTGAATCTAACACGCACTAAACTTAAAATTATTGTCTCAAAACTTAACATTCTTACAGTAACCCAGTAACTTTTCTAGTACAATAACCAAAGGGAAGACAGTAGTGGATCTCTCATGATTCAGCATTCAATATATTAATAGGTTACATCTAACATTGATTAGAGAGTCCTAAGGAAGATGAACCAACCTCGAGTGCGTGTTTGTAGCGTTTTTCCTTGCGAAGCTCTCGAACAATGCGATTGAGGTGGTATTTTCCGGGTAGCGCGCGACCCTCTTCCTTCCACTTATTGATGGTGACGACGGCACTGCGTTTCGGGTACACAAGGCTCAGAAGCCTCCGCCCCAGCGTATCTCCACCGCCACTAGAACTGGCGGCGGCACTAACAGGCACTGCCGCTGCGGAAAAGTGGCGAATGACGGCGATATACCGCAGCAACATTTCCCTTTTACTCCAATGCGTCGTTCGAACTCTTAAACCCTAATTGGAATTGAGTTCTCAATTTCCTGAGTATTTTTATTTTCTTTCGCCATTTCAGTTTTTTCCTTTTCTTTTTACTTTTACTTTTGTAATACGTAGTACCTACACGTGGATCAAGGATGTGTTCAGGAATCAGGGCTGTTGAGCCAAACTAATTATAAAAATCAGGGTGTAATATATTTTAAAAAATTAATTTTACTAAATTATTAATGTTAAAAATACTACTAAGTAATTAATAGTAAATTATATATGAATTTTAAAATAATTATTCCAAAATTAGAAAATTTAACCAAAAATAAAATAGATACTTTCTTGCCATATATAATTGATTTTTACTTGCAAACTCTTCTTTTATTATTTTATTTTATTTTAATTTTTTCTTCATGTATATTTTTTTTTCTTTACCTTCTCCTTTTCCCTTTTCTTACTCTCTATATTTATTATATAATATGTATAATATTATATATACTTGTGAATTTTATTTATTTTCAAGTGATTGAAGTACAAAACATTTGAAAACAATTCAAAAAGCAATTCTTATATTTGATTATGAATAATTCTAAATCTTCTAAATTCAATAACTCATCAAGATAAATTTAGAATTAAATTGAATTTTTTTAAATTCAAATCACTAGTAAATTTTTTAATCAAATATTTTTAAATAGGTTACCTAAATAATATAGAATTTATAATATTTTGGATCGGGTTAAACTTTTGGAAGGGGGAAAGATATTTAAGTTGAGATTTTTTTAAACTCTCTCATTTTCACCTTTTTTTAGAGTTTGCATATTCTCTCATCCTCTCTAATGCTCTATAATCTCTCTTAATCCTCTTAATATTTTTTCTAAATTTCTTTTTCATCCTTCATCCATTTTGGAAACTAAAGATACCGAAAGAAAGATCGTAAGAAGAGGAACATTTTGCACCTTTTTATTTTGTGTTTAGGTAAGTTCTTCCAACCTCAAAATATTAGGATTCTTGATTATAGGGGTTAATTTGGGGGTTCTAGGGAAAATTATGGAATCTTGGTCAATTCTGCTAGGAAATGGTAATGATTATAGTGTTTTGTGTTTTTAGATTCTTGGAATGACTCTTAGCACCTGAGATTCTTTTGGAAACTCAAGATCTTGTTGAATTGAATGTAAGGGAAGCTAATTAGGATATGTTTCTTTGATTTTAGGGATAAATTAATGTGTTGATCTATTCTTGGCAAATTGGTGAAGAATATCATTCTTATATGTTGAATTGTTATTAATAATTGGTAGAAGATTGCTTGAAACATGTTTATGATCCTTTATATTGCTTGAAATGTTTTGGATTGGGGGTTTAAACTTTATGTTCGAGGTTACTTGCGTCGAATGCAAGATTTTCGCTTGAGCGAATGCTTTTTCGTTCAAGCGAATGAGTCTGGATTACTCTCGAGTGTATTTTCACTCAAGTGAAACACCCTTTGCTTGAGCAAAAGTGCTTAGACTTAAGTATTGCTCTCGGATGTATTTTTGCTTGAGTGAAAATAGTTTCGCTTGAGGAAAAATACTCCAATTTTAGGGATGCTCTTTTGAACATTTTCGCTTGAGTGAGAATTGTTCCGCTTGAGTAAAAATATCTGAATTTTAAAAGTTTTTTAAGTTTAAAAATGAATCTATAGATATAGAAGTAATAAAAATGATAGAAACCCATTAATTTGATACATGCTGAAATAAATTGGATAATGTATGGTTATCATTGGATTGTATGAGATGTTGTGGAATTATGAAATATTAGATTAATAATTTTCATTTGGAATCAAAATGGTTACTATGTGGGATTGTAGTATATTAATGATTGTGATATTGTTTCTAGATAATGTTATAGAATTGTTGGGATTGATGGATGTTGTGGATTGAGGTGTAGTATGAGAATTTTATGCAAATGTATATACTGAATTGAGACTGTTGAGAAAAGGAAATGTTGAGCAATACCTTTGTGGACGAATGTCGTTTATGTGAGTGACCAATGAGAATGAAATAATTGAGGAAGTTGATACATAATGATTGATGTGAAATGGTGGATTGCTAATCTATGTTTACTTGAAATGTTGTGGTTTACTTGTGTTGGTTGTATTTGAGTCAAATAGCTATCATGGGATACTATTTGGCAGTAGCTTTAGTGTATATAGGATTAATGAGACCTATTGTTATAAGGAGGTATTTAGACTTGAAATAGTATTCTAGTGATATAAATATGGGTATCATGTGGTATGAGGTTGATGGAGGTTTCACTTGCACTATTTAGTGGTGGTAGCAACTACCAGATATGTGCTTCGAAACTACCCTATGTGTGGTGCCTGGATGGGGATAAGAGGGTGATCCTAAGGTGAAAAAGACTCAGTAAGGGACAATGTTTATTGTTTGACGACTATTAAGCATGACTGATCTTAACCTTTGAGATCAAGGATTCCATATGATTATCTAGATGAGTCTATCTAGTACATTAGGTGTTTGTAAATATCTTAATATATGAAATGTTTGTATTGTGAATTTGAGTATTTGAATTCTATGAATGGATGATAAATTGAATTATGGGATATATCAAAGGTGTTTAATTGTTTTATATTTAAGTTTGATCTTATTTATATTAGCTTACCCTTCCTATGTTTGTGTTGTGATTTTATTGTACTATTATGATCGTGTCTTGAGACGGGAACAAATACTATTATAGGTGAATCTTCGAAAGGACTAAAGTTCTGATGGATTGGACTTGTATTTTGTCTATGGGTCTTTGATTTAATAATGCAAGCATTTGTAAAATGAATGTTTTAGGTAGCATTACAAGGTAATTGTAATTATTCCTTTATTATGAGTGGTGTACTTTGCACTTATGCAAAATTTTTCTTATATATGATATCTATCTGTAAAGTATCCTATCTTGAGTTTAATTACGATTTAGAATACGAAATAGTTATTTGTTTTTAGGTTCATTACAATTATGGTATCAGAACAGTTGAGTTCCTTAGAATGACTTAGAGTATTGGATTTGCCTTGCTAGCTTGGTGCTATAGGCTGTTTGTTAAGTCGACTTGAGAAAAGTGGGTTGGATACGTTTTGTGGTGTACCTAGTCCTACATGATTGTTTGTTATGATTTAATGAATCTAAGTATATTCTAATTTAGCTTCTTCGTAAATTTTCTTTTGATATCTAAGTTGATACTTAACATCCTACTGACAGTTTTCCTTTTTCTTTCAAGATAAGTCATAGACTTTTTTAGATAATTTTGTTTTATGTTATTTCATATAAAATAAGGTAAGTATTTAAGGAAGAAAGTAAACTTAATAAAGTATTGAGGGTGCACATTCAAGACTCGATCAAAGATTATTATCTCTCTTAAAATGTTTGAATTTTTGTAATTTGGTGAAGTTTCATGTTTCCTTTATGGTAGAGAGTTTAAAGTGTTGTTTGAGACTCTTTTGTGTCAAATGCTTGTGTTAATGTGTTGAGTTTTCATATGTAAGGGTTGCCTTTTGATCTTTTTGTTTCTACATTAGCTGCTTGTGTAGTTAAAGCATCTTAAATTTGTGTCCAATGTCTAATTAGATTGGAGGGACACAGATTTAAGGTGACTTTGTTTTGATTTTCCCTTCAAATTTTAGATGTAATTTGAGGGAGGGATTGATTATTTACAAGCTATATTCTTATTAATTACGGTTTGAGGAAGTGATTTTCTGGATCCGAAGGAGCGTGAATTGTTATTTACTAGTCAGACTTAGAAAGAGTGGAATGTTGATACTGTATGTTGACACCCAATTTCATCCGGAAGATAAAAAAGATCATAAAAAAAATAAGAATAATACAAATATATATATACATATATTTTTTTCTTTTTCTTTCTTTATTTTATTATTTATTTATTATTATTATTATTTAATTATCTTTAGAAAATAAAAAATAAAAAATATAAGATAATGAATTAAATAAATAAAAAAGAGAATTATAAAGTTAGGGATCACTAAAAATAAAATAGTAATAATTTTTTTTTATTTACTTATTTTATTCTATTATTATTTTATGTATTTATTTATTTTCTTTTTTTTTAAATAAAAAAAAAAAGAAAAAGGGACCCAAATCAAAAATGGAATATAAAAAAAAGGGAGGACCCAAACCCAAGTAACCCGAGCCCAAAGAAAATTAACCTACCCTTTTTGACCTAATAGGAACGGGGGTTGTAATAAAAGGGGGCTGCTATAAATAATGGGGGACAGAACAAAAGAAGGAGGGGGCGTCCTTATTTTTTGAGAAAAGAGGCACAAGGGGAAGCTGAAGGTTCTCCAACCAAGGGCGGGTGCCGCCGCACCCGCGGTCGTCCTTTGGCCTAGAGGGCAGAAGTCACCATCTTCACCATCACACTAACTAAAGACTAACTAAACCCTATCTAACTTCAAACCCTATCACCCTCACTCTGATTTTTCATACTATTGAAACCGCTATTCTTCCAAAAACACAAATACCATAAACCCCTTTTCCTCATAATAATGACTGAAACCACACCCTAACTAACCCTCCGCCCTGCCGCAGATTGACCCTCCCGCCGCCCTCTCCTTTACCATATGGACCCCCACTCAGCGCACCCGCGGCACCGTCGTCAACCGCCTCATTGAGATCCTCTCCATTCCCTCCAATGCCCATGCCCATTGCAGCGACGCGTCAATACCTAACTATCGACGTTGCTCGCGCCCTCGATGAGGTTGTCTCCTTCTCCTCCTCGAGCCTCCGCCGTAGCAGCTCCGCATGGAGGTCCCTCTCTCAACCCTAAACCGCACACAAATCACACCAAAACCCCAACAACACCCTTACTACCTATCGGAACACGCCTGTTCACCTCTCTTCCTAATAGTTTCTTTGTTCTAAAAAAAAAATGCAGAAATCAAACAAAATTTTCCATTTATATAGTTTTCTTTTATTTTATATGTATTGTATTATTGTATTGGAATTTGAAGCAACCAAATATATACTTAAATTGATATAAAGAATTTAAATTATGTCAGATTATTTATTTTTTTATTTTTATTTTTTATTTTTATTTCATTTATTTTGTATTTTTCTTTTATTATTATTATTATTATTATTATTATTATTATTATCTCATTTATTTAATTTCATTTTATTTATTGATTGAATATTTATTTATTAAAAAAAATTAAAATAATTAATAATCTAGAAATTAATTTATTATTATATTTGATTTCAAATTTATTCGATATTTAGTTTTAAATTTAATATTCAATATATTATTACATGAAAAATGTTCGTTTTACTATTACATTGACTTTTGAATTTTATTTTGTTTTATTTTTATTTTTTTAAATTTAATCGGAGCTCTTTTTATTTGTTTTATTTCATGTTAAGATAATTTAATTATATATATGGCTACTCACGTCATTTTATAGTTAGTATTCGATCATATAAAGTAATAATTTTAATATACTGATTTTGAGTAATAATTTTAATATAATAAGAATTAATTAAGTATACTTATCTAAATAAATTTATATATTAGGTTACCATGTCAATTTTATCATAAGAAGGATAAGGTCACGCACGTCATCTTATATCCGATATCTCATCTTTTATTTTATATATATATATATATATATACACACATTTTATCATATATATATATATACATTTTTCTTCTTACTTTTAATTTTAATTGATCTATTTATATACCTTATATTATATTTTCTCAAAGTTTACTCAAATTATAATTTTATAAATATTTACTAATGATTCTATAATAATCTTTTTTTATTTATTAAAAAATTTTGGTACCAACTTTTAATATGATTGTGAAATTTACTCTTCCTTTTCATATTACAAAGTTGTTTAGATGTTTGTACAATCATGCGCATTTTCTTACATCTGATGCCTATTATATTTAATATTTTATATCACCTATATGTAAAATAATCATTTAAATATATGTATGACTATACACGTCATCTTATATTTTATTCAAATATAATAACATATTTTGACCTATTTAAAGTAAATTTACATAACAATCCGCAATATCGATGTATAGTTTACACTATCTTGATTCATTGTAGGATTAACACAACATTTCTTATTAATCACCAACACAACACTTTTTATAAACAACTACTTAACCTTGATTTTCCATTCTAAATGGAAATACATAGGAGTAAGGTTAATATACCTTGCCGGGCCCAAATAAATATTATTTTAAATATAAAGGAAATACATATTTTAAAATTATATTTATTTTGAACATTTAATTAAAAGGTAACCCGTCTTAGGGCGGACGTTGTAGGGTGTTGATACCTTCCTTACATGTAATCGACTCCCGATCGTAATTTTCCCTAATAAACTGTGGTGGCCACTCTTCTGTTCTTTTATGGAAAAATTTATCTTTTTCGATCGCCGGTCCCGTCGTGATTTTGGTTGCGACACTATATGTTACGTGATTCTTACTCAAAGGAAGATTGAGGTAGAAGGAAAGATGAGTTGTATTCTAATAATGCTAGATTTTCTAGACATATTTCTAGAAGGGGTTTCTGGTTTGCTTTCTAAGAGGAGAGTGGAGTTTTCTATTTATCTGGTGTAACAAACAAAAAATATACCTATTTTTCGTTTATAACGAAATAAAAATATACTCATATATTATTAATAATTTCAAAATATCATAAAATACAAAATGTCCAAACACATAGAATATTCACTTTATTCAAATTTATCATTTGAAAATAAAAAATCTTTACAAATATCATAATAAAAAGAAAGTTGCAAAATTATTCTTCAACACAAAATTAATTCTCCTTTAAACAAAACTTGAAACTATTGTTTTGTTTTTACATGCATTGTTATCTGCTCCCGTGTCAAGACACGATCATCGCAGTATAAATAAAACCAGAACATAAATAGAAAGGGTAAGCTAATATAAACAAAACAAACTAAAATATATATAATTCATAAATTTAAACATATTTAGGTATTCAAACAAATATAGTCGTATTTAATCACATACATCCATCTCACTAACTCATTCACATACACCTAATATTCTAGACAAACTCTTCCAAAAAATTATACGAAACTCTTGACCTCTAATGCTAGCACTTGAACATGTTTCCTTGTTTATCAGACCATAGACGAACCCTAAGAGTCTTTTTCAGCCCGATTTTTCAGCCTAGTCCCTTTTTTGGTATTGACATGTCAAGGTAACCCCTACATATACATATCAAAAAACGGATGGCTCAATCCACTCAATGATAAGTACAGTAGAAGTCTCCATCGACCTATCACCACATGGTACTCTTGCCTACATGACTAAAATACCATTAGAAGTCTGGATACCCCATTTGATTTCCTAGATTTTCATATGTACACTAAATTATACCAAATAGTACCCCGTGGTAACTATTTAGCTTACACACACAAAAAGCACACAATCAATCCAAAAATTATACAACATATCAAACCAATCACATTAACATCAATCAATGTTATTTTCATTTCCATTGGCTCCCTACCATCACAATTTCCTTGCCATCATCACAATTCCTTGGCATTTTTGCCATCACAATTCCTTAGTATTTTTTTCATCACAATTCCTTGGCACCTTTGCCATCACAATTATTTGGCACCTTTGCCATCACAATTCCTTGTGACCTCAGTCACAGTTCACAAACACAATTCACAACATCATCACTAATCTCATCTCATAATCCATCACAAATCATAATACATAACTCTCAACAGTTCAGCATAATTCAGTTTCACGTTATATTTCAAAAATTTCTCAATTATATAAAATCAACAATTCAATACTCAATTAATTTACATCATCATCCACTATATTGTACAAGTATTTAACCTCAATAATTTTACCACAATCTCATTTCTATAACATGAAATATCAAATCCCACAACACGTAATCAATAATTCAATTGTATAACATTTATCTTATTATTTTCTATCATAATACACATATATAAATTATTTTATTCAATTTAGAACATAAATAATTTTTCCAAAATAATATATTTTTGCTCAAGTCAAAATAATTTTGAAAACATTTCGGTCATTTCAGAGCATGACCTTTATTCACAAAAAAAAAATAATATCTTAAGTTGTACATATTATTTTTATGTGAAATAAAAATCATTAGTTATTTAATATCTAGGGCTAAAACTTTTATGAATGTCACTTTTCCAAATTCGTAACAAAAACATACGAAAAGGTGTTCGTAATTTCAAAGCGAATAAGTTTCCTGACAACTTGACCTTTAATTACAAAAATAATCATATCTTGAGCTATACATATCCTTTTTACGTGAAACAAAAGTTATTAGTTAGATAACATCTAAGTCTACAACTTTCATAAAGATCACTTTTTGAAATTCAAAATAAATAAGACAAAATAGGATCACAATTTTAAAGTGAAACCCCATTCACACTTTCACATCTAATATTCATATAATTATCATCAATTTCATAAAAAAAACACATCAACGCACATAATCATCCAATCAATCATGAATAATTTTGTTTAATTAACTTCCCTTACTTCTAATCAAGTTTCCCCAAATTGAGATGGATGCAAGATTAGTCTACTCTTTACATTCTTTCTCCGGTGTTCTCAGATTTTCAAAGAGATAAGAATTGAATGATTTGAGAGAATAGAGAGAGATTTGAGAGAAGTTTAGAGAGAGATTAGAGAGAAGGAGAAATAGGGTTTTCAAGAAATAAGAGTAAAATGTGAGGATTAGGATTTAATAGACTACTTATAATTGCTCCCCTTCCTAATCAAATGGGCTTAGGGTTTACCTAATACCTGACCCTTACATTTGGTGCCAAGGACTGGACCAGTATCAATGGCACCTTACTTTATGAGCAACTGAGTTGGTAGAATTGAAGAAAAAGATTGAGAAGCTACTTGATAAATAGTTCATCAGAGCCAATGTGTCATCGTGGGGGAATTCCAATGTTAGCAAAAAGAAGATGGAGAATCGATGCATAGGGTATCAATAGATGAACAAGCTGATAATCAAGAATATGTATCTGTTGTCAAGAATTGATGATTTGTCAAATCAACATTATGAAGTTGTAGTATTTTCGAAGATTGATCTTCAGGTATTACCAGATTTTGGTTACAGTTGAAGATGTTCAGAAGACAGCTTTTAGAATCGGATATTTTTGGTGTTGTTTTCATCGATGATATTGGTATATATTCTCATATATTGGAGGAGCATGAGGAGCACCTTAGAACAATGTTGAGCATCTTGAGGGAGAGTTAGTGGTTTTCTAAATTGTCAAAAATGTAAATTCTAGATGTCTAACGCCAAATTCTTGGGGGCATGCGGTGTCTGCACAATGGATTTAGGTAGATCTAACGAAAGTAGGCTCAATGCTTCAATGAGAGAGTCCAACTATAGTTTTAGAGATCAAGAGTTTTGTGGGCTTAATAGGGGTTTTATTGTCAGTTCATAAAGGGGTTTTCCAAGGTCATCACTCCATTAACGTATTCGACTTTGAAGGACTAGTCGTTTGCTCGGACAAAGAAGTGTGAACAGACATTCTTAGAGATGAAATAAAATGTGACTGGCTCCCTGATATCGACTATTTCAGACATAGGTAAACCTTTTGAGGTATTTTATGAGGCATCGTATCAAGGTTTGAGATGTGTTCTCGTATAGGAAAAAAGAGGGTAGTCGCATATGCGTCAAGGCAGTTGAAGAATAACGAGAAGAATTATTCAACTCATGATCATGATTTAACAACTATGATTTCACTCTCAAAATATGAAGACATTACCTTTATAGTGCGAGACTTGATGTGTATAGTGACCACGAGAGTTTGAGGTACCTATTCGATCAGAAAGAGTTGAACAGGAGGTAAGGAAGGTGGATGAAGTTTTTGAAAGACTATAATTTTTAGTTGATGTATCACCTAAGAAAGGTTAACGTGGTGGCAGATGCATTGAGTAGGAAGACGATCCTAGCATTGGTTTCAATGATTTAAAAACTTGAATTGGTCGAGCCATTCATAGATATGAACCTTAGTGTAAAGGTGTCACCAAAGATGATCAGTTGCGGTAGATAGGTTGTAACTAATGATTTCCTTGGGATGGTCAAAGAAAAATATTCTGTAGATACAACTTAAAAAGGTATTATAGAGAGACGTTAGGAACCAAGAGAGTAGCAAATTTTGCAATGGATTTTGGTGGAGTTTTGAGATTCAAAGGTAAACTATGTGTGCTAGCTGATGAGAATTTGAAAAAGATGATTATGGAAGAAAGTCATTAAAAGAAATTCAATATGTATTTAGGAATGCATAAGATGTATCAAGAGTTGAGGAAATCTTTTGGTGGTCAAATATGTGGTGAGAGGTCACTCAGTATATTGCAGCATGCTTAGTTTTTTTAGAAAGTGGAGATGGAGTACTAGAGACCTGGAGGTGTGTTACAGTAGTTGGAGATTTTAGGGTAAAAGTGGGACAACATTGCTACGAATTTTATTACCCTCATTTTGGCAGGCATTGCAGGACGCTTGCGAATCATATCGAGATTGAGTTTAGTGTATCAACCTTAGACAAATGAGCCGTTAAAGAGAACTATTCAGACTTTGGAGGAATTGTTGAGCACCTATGTTCGTGATAATTTTGGGTAGTTGGGATGAGGTATTACCATTAGTAGAGTTTACTTATAATAACAGCTTTCACACCAGTATTAGCATGACACCGTTTGAAGCACTGTATGGACGAAAATGTAGGAACCCATTGTGATTGTATTAGGAAGAAGAAGGAGTATGGGTCAAACCAGAATTGTTTCAATAGATTACAAATAAGGTCAAAATGGTTCAAGATAGGATGAAAACTTAGCAGAATCGATAGTAGTCTTATGCAAATTATAGGAAACAACCCTTAGAGTTTGGAGATGGTGATCATATGTTCGTAAAGGTCTCACCAACGACTAGGGATAGGGAAAGTTCTCCAGTCTAGGAAGCTAACTCCTAAGTTTATTGGTTCATACCAGATTACTTGACATATAGGTCTAGTGACTTATGAATTGGTTTTGCCTTCTCTTTTGGCTCGATTACACAACGTTTTCCAAGTATCATAGTTGCAAAAATGTGTACACAATCCTAACCGTATTCTGAAATTTGATAATGTACAAGTTAGGGAAGATTTGTCTTTTAAAGTTTTACGGGTAATAATTTAGTGTATCATAATCAACTGATAGAGAGATCTATCAAGATGGTAAATGTGTTATGAAATACTCAAGTTGAAGACTTCACTTAGAAAATGAGATGAAAGTTTCTTATCCTTTTCTCTTTGATGGTCCATGTAATTAACGAGAATGAAAATTTTTGTTGCTAGGGAGATTGTAGTGTCTTAGGTCAGACCGAGCTTTTGGGTGGGCCTTAGGCCCAATAGCTTACGAAAGGGGGCGAGAAGGATATTTAAGTCAATATTTTTCTAAACTCTCTCATTTTCACATTTTTCAAAGTTTGACATATTCTCATCCTCTTTAATGTTCTCTAATCTCTCTTAATCCTCTCAACTTGTTTTCTAAATTTGTTCTCCATCCTTCATTTATTTTGGAATCTGAAGATACCGGAAGAAGTATCGTAAGAAGAGGAAAGTTTTTCACCGTTTAATTCTACGTTTAGGTAAGTTTGTCAATCTTAAAATGTTAGGGTTCTTGGTTAGGGGTTAATTTGAGGGATATACGGAAAATTATGGAATCTTGGCCAATTCTGCTAGGAAATGGTAGTGATTAGAGTATTTTGTATTTTTAGATTCTTGGAATGATTCTTAGCACCTAAGATTCTTTTGGAAACTCAAGATCTTGTGGAATTGAAGGTAAGAAAAGCTAATTAGGATAGGTTTCTTTGAATTTGGGGATAAATTGATGTGTTGATCTATTCTTGGCAAATTGGTGAAGAGTATCATGCTTATATGTTGAATTGCTGTAAATAATTGGTAGAAGATTGCTTCAAACATGTTTATGATCCTTTAAACCGCTTTGATTGTTTTGGATTAGGGGTTTAAACTTGGTTTTTGAGATTGCTTGTGTCGTATGCAAGATCTTCATTTGAGCGAGTGCTTTTTGCTCAAAGCAAATGGGTCTAGGTTGTTCTCGGGTGTGTTTTTGCTCAAGCGAAACACCCTTCGTTTGAGCGAAAGTCCCTAGACCTGAGTACTGCTCTCGAGTGCATTTTGCTTGAGCGAAAAAGGTTTCACTTGAGCAAAAATGGTTTTTCTTGAGCGAAAATACTCTAGTTTTAGGAATGTTCTCTGAAATATTTTCGCTTGAGTGAGAATTGTTCCGCTTAAGCCAAATTGTTTAGATTTTAAAATCTTGTTAAGTTTTAAAATGAATCTATAGATATAGATAAGTAATAAAAATGATAGAAACTCATTAATTTGATGCATGTTGAAATAAATTAGATAATGTATGGTTATCATTGGATTGTATGAGATGTTGTGGAATTATGAAATGCTAGATTAATAATTGTCATTTGGAATCAAAATGGTTACTAATGTGGGATTGTACTATATTATTGATTACGGTATTGTTTTTGGATAATGCTATAGAATTGTTGGGATTGGTGGATGTTGTGGATTGTGGTGTAGTATGAGAATTTTATGCAAATGTATATACTGAATTGAGACTATTAAGAAAAATAAATATTGAGAAATACCTTTGTGGATGGATGTCGTATATGTGAGTGACAAAGGAGAATGAAATAATTGATGAAGTAGATACACAATGATTAATGTGAAATGGTGGATTGCTAAACTGTGTTTACTTGAGATGTTGTGATTTACTTATGTTGATTGTATTTGAGTCGAATAACTATTATGAGATACTATTTGGTAGTAACTTTAGTGTATTTGGGATTAATGAGACCTACTGTTGTAAGGGGGGTGAATTGATGTTAAAGTTAAACCCTTTTAAAATTTTTCCTTAAAAAAAAATTTATTCCTCTTGATATTAATTTGTCGTAGCAAAAAGAGGATAAGGGAAAGAAGAAATACACCCAGAAATTTATACTGGTTCGGGTTAACACTTTTAACCCTACATCCAGTTCCCAAATCACCTCAACCCGAGATGATCTCCCACTCTTATATTTTAATTTTTCACAGATTACAACCACCAATTACCAGTGAAACATGTAAAAAGGAAAATTAAAATTCTCACAATCTCTTGAACCCACAAGAGAATTCCCACCCTTCCTTGAGTCCCACAAGGAAGTGAAAACCTTCCTTGAATCACACAAGGAAGAGAACCTTACTTCCTCTGAACAGCCTCAGAGAAAGATCAGAAATTAAAAATAAATATCACCTGTACTGTAAAGATATCAAAGTGTAGCACTGCACTGCTCAGGGTTTCTCAAAATCCTTCAAAGATGATTTTCTCTGAACACAATATTCTCCCTTTCTAAAAATAATAATTTCGTGGCTCAATTCAGGAGAAAAAGAATAAGTGAGAGTTATATTTAAGATGTATTCTCAAAAGCTTATTAAATAAGAAAAGATTCTATAGAAAATATTTTCTGTCGTTTTAATTCGAAATTAGATACACAGAATCACTTTCAACGTTCAGAAAATCGTATCAAAGATACTCCAATATTTTCGGAGGATTCTGTGTAATGTTCATAATTTTCAAAAATCTACGAACATAATCGATTATCTTAAGTACATAATCGATTATCTCCGCGTTGAAAAACTTTTTAAAACCACAGATAATCGATTATATAATCGATTATCACCGAAAGGAATATTTTCTATTTTCAAAAATATAATCGATTATCTAGTCGATTATTGCCGAAACAAATACTTTTTCATTTTCACAAAACATAATCGATTATCTAGTCGATTATTGCCGTATCAAAACTTTGTTTTTCAAAAATCCTGTCTCATAATCGATTACTTCATATACATAATCGATTATCTAGTCGATTATTGCCGTATCAAAACTTTGTTTTTCAAAAATCCTGTCTCATAATCGATTACTTCATATACATAATCGATTATAGTGTCTTAAAAAAGATTTTATAAAAAATAATTTTCTTTTGAGAACCTTTTGAGCAAAGTGATGTTTCCTTTTTTATTCTCACTTCTAAATCTAGTCTAAGATCTTCTGTGATCCTTTGCTTCCTTCTGGTCTTGATATCTTGAACACTTTTGCACATTTTTTATAGTCTTGATTATTATAAAAATTCTTGAACAGAATGACAGCAATCTCCTTCTGTGATAACACATTAGGTATTTGTAAATATTTGAATATATGAAATGTTTGTATTGTGAATTTGAGTATGTGAATTTTATGAATTGTTGATAAATTGAATTATGAGATACATCAAAGGTGTTTAACTATTTTATATTTAAGTTTGATCTTATTTATATTAGCTTACCCTTACTATATTTGTGTTGTGATTTTATTGTATTACTATGATTGTGTCTTGACCCAGGAACAAATACTATTATAAATGAATTTTCGAAAGGACTATAATTATGATAGATTAGACTTGTATTTTGTTTATGGGTGTTTAATTGAATAATGTAAGTATTTGTAAAATAAATGTTTAGATAAGGTAATTGTAATTATTTAATTTATTACGAGAGATTTAATATGGAGTTTTGTAAAAAATTTATATATGATATTTGTCAGTAAAATATTATATTTTAATTTTAATTATGATTTAGAATACGAAATAGTTATTTTATTTATTTATTACATAATTAAATTATAAGTGACTTTTTTTTTCATCATAAAAAAAGTATGATTACATATTCTTTAGTTGAAATGAAGGAAAATATATGTTATTTTAAAAAAATTAATAATCTGATTAGTAGATAATTTGAAATATTTAATAATAAAGTATGTTATTTTTATAAAACATTTAAAAAAATAAAAAATTTATAAAAATAATTTATTATTTAAAATTAAAGAATTTCAAATTTTATATCATATCTTCTTTTAAATTTATGTTGTTTTTTTTTAATTTCTTCTTCAACTTAATTTCTATTGAAACGTAGTTGATTTTACCTTATTTTTTTTATTAATATTAATAGAAATATTTTAGGTTGAAAGCTTATATTTTTTATTATCATAGTTAGGGTTATCAACTAATATTAGTTAGAAATTTTATTTTTCTCAATATCGTTGATGTTTTTCATTTGATATCAAACATGATTTTTTTTATTCAAAACAATTAAGATTAATTTCAATTCATGTCAATTTAGGTTATTTTTCAAGAAATATTGATTAGAATGTAAGTTAGGGTTATTTCTTACCCAATATTAATTATAGTTTTATTGAAGGGTTCTCTATTTGTCGATGCAAAGTAGTTTTTTTATCGAGACCAATAAGCATATTTTTCTATTAATGTAAGTCAAGGTTTTTTAATCAACATTTATAGGAGTTATTTTCTGATTGATATTATTAAGATTATTTATTCATCGATGTAGTTTAAAGATATTTCTTAGTTAATGCTTGTTAAATTTTTTTCAACCAACCAATGTTAGTGAATTATTTCTCAATATATGTTAGTAAAAAAATTTCAATTGAAGGTTGTAGGGATTTTTTTTTTCAATTGATATCGCTAGTTTTATGTGATGATAATTTTTGTATTTGGTGGTAAGAGAAATATTCTATTTAAATAGAAAAATTAAAATTTGATAAATTTAAATTATCTTATCCAAACAAAACGTTTAAAAAATTAACCAACTTAAAATGAAAGCAATTTATTTGAATTTCTTAAACATTGTATCATATTTTGATTTCTATTCCACTAACATTATTAAAATTATCACTTTCTATATATTGTATGTTTTGATGCTGCAACGTTCCCTTATTTTAGAAGGCTCTTTGGCAATTTGAGGGGAGATGACATTTATAAATGAATTTTGACTCAAATATTAAAACATGAAATTTTTGACTTACTAAAACACGATCAATCTTAATTGATAAAATTAAAGAAGATCAAAAGTATAAAATTTCAAAAATTTAATTGAATATACACAAGTTATAACTTATAACGTGAAACACCCACACTTTAGACATTTTTGTAATACTTAAAAAAAATATTTATAATATACAATTATTATGAGAAATATATATTTTCTTATACTCTATACTTATCAAACACAATATCTTATTTCCCTTGTAATGATAAGTGGACAATATATTATTTTCTAAAAATATTTTATTTAATAATTCAAGTGATTTAGTGAGGTTTTATTAGTTCATCTATTTCTTACTTTAATATTTATCAAACTTAATACTATAAATGTTTGAAACTTGTGCAACTAAAATATAAAGGCTTCTCCGAATTAATTTTCAAGGTTTCATACACGTGTGCTTGCTAAAAAATTCTTATTCAACCTCAAATCTTGTTCTTCAAAATGGTATATCATAAATACTCATATTAGAATACACATGAAATCTTTAACAATTCACTATGTTAAGTTTACATTATATAATTTCTTAACAAATCATAGGTGTTCTATTATAAAATTAACTTATAGTCATTTCCTCTTTTAGCAATTAACACAATAACATCTTACATTAATATTTATTACATTTTTTTTCGAAAATTTTATAAAGTGTTGGTCACCATTCTAATACTTCTCACTTATTTGACTTGAATCATCCAACTTTGATCCATATCTTCAAATATGTCATACATGAAAACTTTATTTAATGAATGAATATCTCACTTCTTCTAAAAAGTGAGCCTATTCTATTTATGAATACATTTTTTTTTATCATCATTAATATGTTAAGGTTAAGTCTTGTTTATTAAATTTGAAAATTTTTACCAGTGATCTCTATGTACACTGCATGACAATTGTTACATCAAACCTACAATCATAAGTAGGAAATGAAAGAACAAAGAAATTTTTGTCACTAATATTCAATCAAATTTTAAAACAAGAATTAAGCTCATTAGGTTAATGAAGTATAAAAATATAATATTCTCAAATTGTCCAATAGGACAAGAAACATGAGTTGATAGATAAAAAGTAAAGAAAAACTATAAAATTCAACCATTTAAACCATAAAAATAGAAGAATACATTCTTAATATGTTTGGAAAACAATCAATTCTAAAAGAAATAAAGAAACATGAGTTATGATAAATAAAAAGTATGAAAATAATTATGAAACCCATTTTTTTTATCAATAATAAATGTTTTTCTAGATATTAAACGTAGAAATTTATGAATACACTCCTAATATGATTGACTAATGTTAAAGGATTTTCTTAACTTATTATTTTAGCAAGTGAATTAAATCAATAAAACTTGAGCAAGTGTTTTTCTCACAAATGTTATATCTACAAAAACTTGAGCAATATTCAATAAAAATTATAATCACTTTCAAATTTCAAACAAAAATCTTTTCTGTGATTTTATAAGGAATAAAATCAAAGAATAATAAAAAAAAGTTAAACAATAATAAAAGAGTATTAGAATCAATTTCATCTATCGCTCTCCTGTACACTTCTCTAATTATTCATATGTGCATCAATTTATCAATGTTATTGAAGTTCATAATTATTCCTCTACAATTCCTTGACTTAGAGTTTCTAAGAATTTTTATTATCACAATTTATTCCTCAAATTATCATAACAAATCCTTATATTAAGTTCAAGACTATTTTAACAAATATTCAAATCTATTCCTATCATTTAAACATATAAGATGATTCAATTCAAATCGGATTTAAGATTAATTTTCCAATAAAACCATAAATCATAAATCAAAGGATGAGTGATCAATTCACCTAAGTATTAAGAAAAAAAATTAAATCATTAATATTGAACAAAAGATGATATATAAATAAATAATTAAATAATCGTATAGAAGAGTTTGATAAATTACATTCAATTCCAACACAAAGGAAATTAGCTACTGATCATCATAAGTAATATTGGCACAAAGATGGATATTGAAGGAGAGGAATAAATCATGTAATCGTCTTTCTAGTTGATCTTAGATCTTCTACCTATCTCATCTGAGCAATTTCCCACTTCTTGAGTCATACCCAAATCTTGGCACCTTGTTTTCGTCCCCTTTTGCTCTTAAATTTATGAAAATTAGGTTGAATCTCCTTTTGGGTCGTGGATCTTGAAAAAAAAATAGAACAACTCATTCTATTGTTGAATGTTTTCACTTGAGTATGATGTGGTTGCTTGAGCGAAATTTGCGCCTCTTTCTCTAGTGAGTCTTTCGCTCAAGCGAGTAAGGGTCACTCAAGCAAAAATGATGTCGTAACTCAACTTCTTTTCTGCTAGATTTTTGCTCAAGCGAGAAAATATCTATTGAGTGAAAATGTTTTTGTACTATTTGCCTATTTTAAATGTTTGACTCCTATATTTTTCCATCCTTTCTAACTTTTAACTCATTTTTCCTTTGATTCAATATTTTTTTTCAGTTTTTGATACCTACTCTTGCATAAAGGTAAAAATAAGATTTCTCTAGTAAGAGGTGATCAATGCTCTTTTAGTAAAAATATAATTATTAAGTGTCTAATAAAAGTTCATATTTTATTTACATTTTTTCACTTAATAGTAAATAATCAAGTGTTCAAAAGGAATCAAGAAACATAAGTAATGATGGATAAAAAGTAAGGAAATGACTATGAAACCCACTTTTGATCCACAATATATGTTTCTAAACCAATCAAATCTTAGAAATTGAAGAATATATTTGAAATATGATTAAAAAAAATTAATTCTTAAAAAAGAATCAAGAAACACGAGTTCTGATGGATTAAAAAGTAAGAAAATGGTAATAAAACTCATTTTTTATTCAAAATGAATGCTTTTCAACAATTTAACCTTTAGAAATTTATGAATACACTTATAATATGATAAGAAAATAATCAGTTATTTAAAAGGAATCAAGAAATATAAGGTATGACAAATTAAAAGTAAGAAAATAACTAGAAAAGTCATTCTTTATTCATGGTATTCACCATGAATGCTTTTCAACAAATTCAAACATAAAAATTGAAGAATACACTTCTAAAGAAAAATAATTAATTCTTAAAAAAAAAGTTAAGAAACATGAATTGTAATGGATAAAAAACAATAAAATAATGATAAATTAATGAATACCTTAAAAATTAATTAATACAATCCTAATATAATCGGAAAACAATCAATTTTTCAAATAAAATAAAAAAATATGAGTTATGATGGACAAAAAGTATGAAAAAGGTTATGACACCATTTTAGATCTATAATTTATGTTTTTCAACCAATTAAACCTTAAAAATAGATGAATACATTTCTAATATGATTAAAAAACAATTCATTTTTGAAGAGAAATTAAGAATCAAGAGTTGATGGATAAAAAGTAAAGAGATAATAACTATGAAACCCATTTTTTTATCCAAAATGATTTTTTTTTCAACCATTAAATCATATAAATTTATTAATAAACTCTTAATACAATTGGAAAATAAAAAAATAAAGAAAAATAAGTTGTGACCATTGAAAAGAAAGGAAATGGCTATTAAACACATTATTTTTTATCCTAAATGAATATTTTTCAATCAATTAACCCTTAAAAAAATATGAATACAATCCTAATACAATTGAAAAACAATAAGTTATTTAAAAAGAATCAAGAAACATGAGTTAAGAGGGATAAAAAAAATAAGGAAATAGCAACGAAACTTATTTTTCATTTATGATAAATGTTTTTCAACCACTTAAACAAAAAAATAAAGAATACACTCTTAATATGATGGAAAAAAAATAAATTCTTAAAAAGAAATTAAGAAACATGAGCTTTGATGGATAAAAAGTGAAAAAATGGCTATGCAATCTATTTTTATCCATCGTGAATGTTTTTACACTAATTAAATGATAGAAATTGAAGCATATATTTCTAATATAAATGGAAAAAAATCAAATCTTCAAAGAATTAAAGAAACATTGGATAAAAAAAACAAATAAAGAAATGACTATGAAACCTATTTTTAACCATAATGAATGTTTTAAAAGCAATTAACCCATAGAAATTGAAGAATTTATTAATATTATGATTGAATAATAATTAATTCTCATAAAGGAATCAAGAAATGTGAGTTATTATGGATAAAAGTAAGGAAGTAACTCTAAAACTCATTTTTCATCCACAATGTATGTCTTTTAGTCAATTAATCTTTGAAATTTATGAGTACACTCTACAAGCAAAAGACGTTGTGTTGAGGAGATTCCTAACATCTTATGCAAATATCATTTCATACTATAATCATCTACCAACGAAACATCATACTAGCTCACTTGTGGTGTTGACACTGTGATTCTTATTAAACTAAGTAAAGAATCATTTAGAAGACAAATGTTTAATTAACATCAAAATAATGAAAAACTACGACTAGAATTTGACCTAGTTAGTGAAATTCGAGAAATAACTCGAATAAATGCTAAAGCGACACAACTAAGAGCTACCTAGAAAGATAACTCTTGAGTAATAGAACAAATTCTCTAGAAAGGAGACTTGGTATGGTAAAAATTTAGGGAAGCTCGACGAGACTGAACGGAGGGTAAGCTCTCCCGTAATTGGGAAGGACCATACATAATTGTTGAGTCATATCATAATGGAGCATACAAGCTCAAAGACTTAAAAGGAAAATCGCTTTCACAAGCCTTATTATAGTTAGTAAGCATGCAAATGTATAGGATTTTCCAACAAGCAACTTGTTTTGGAATTCATACAAAGATAGAGAAACGGTCCAATGATAAATAATAGTTATAGAAAGACATACAATTTCATAATAATGAAGAACTACGATTATTTGACCATGAGAATTGTTGGAATTTAGTTAGATAAGAGTACAACTAAATATTCATCTTGTATATTCTCTCTTTGAACTTTTATGTTGGAAGATTTCAAAAAGAGAAAGAAATCCTAATTCTTCATTTTTTGTTTTGTTTTTTATATCATGATGTCTAACTATCATCTACTCATTGCTCAAAAAAAAATTCTCTAACATATCTTAAGGAGATAATTATTCTTCCTTCTTGTAGAGTATTTAATCCAACAGTGTCATGTGTTCTTTATTACATCCCATGGTATCACGGTCTACGTTCAATGTTTATTTTGTGTTTCCTTCAAAGTTAAAGTCCTTCTTAAATCTTAGCAAATGATATCTTATAAGGACTCACAAACCTTCATATTCTAAGGTACAAATCCAAAACCAGTATATGCTCCTCTCAACCTTCATGGAGTTGAGAATTCTCTCTTTATCAAAGATCCAATATAGTCTCACTTCAAGTCAAAATTACTCCTAAATATTATCATATAATACATTGTGAAATTCGAGAAACTCTATTGGTCCAATGTTTTAATCACGTATTAAGTTTCAAGTACTAGAATTATTTGCAGTAGAAGTCAGCACTTAAATTGGTTGAATTCTTAATCATGATATTATGAAACTAATGTCTTAGTTTTAGAGGAATTCATGACTTACACATACAATTATTCCCTCTTTAATTACAAAGAACACAAAGCTAAAATAGGTACTTCACAAATTTGTACTTGGATTACCAAGTAAGTTATACAAACAACATTCATTATGGATTATTGTTTTCACAAGAATGTACAAATACACAACATAAGCAATGACTAAATTAACACCCCAATTTCGTTAGGATGAATTATTTTGATAAGTCTCAAATTATTATTCTTAATATTATAATTTTTTCAAAATAATTAATATTTCAAATTTTTTTTTCGGGAAGCTGTGATAAACTTAAAATAAAATAGATATAAAGATTTATTTAACTAAAAGAAACATTTCATAAATTACTTAACTCCACTTAAATACAATTAATAAATACTAGATTAAAATTTATAAATAATATATCTAAAAGAGAGATAATAAATTCTAAAAATAAATTGAGTATCATTCATAAAATAATTGCATATTATCAAATTGTATTATGTCAAAAATATGATTTCTATTATTTCATATTTGGGAATAATACAAGAAAGGTATAAATAGAGTATAAAGAATAAAATTTTACACTAATCAATCCCTGTAAATTAGAGAAATAATTCTCCTTATAAATGAAATAAAAGCTGATCTTATTTACATTAATTCCTATTAAATTCTTATTGATATGCACTATTTTTCAACATATCATAATCGTAGATACTAATATTTTATGTATTTATCATTTACTTTAAGGAAAACAAGAAAAATCCATATGATTTTTCATAATATCTTTATTATATCTTAGGAATAAATCATTCATAAGAATATTTATACATTATAAAATGATACTATGCCTAAGGAACTTATTCTTTGAAGAAATAAAATAATTATATTTACTCTTATTGTTTAACAAAAGTGTATCATCAAATTAGAGTATTGAAATTTCTACTCATACATATATAATAACATAAAATTCTATACTCAAAGTAGTTTCCTATCAACAAGAAACATAATTGTCCTACCAGTCAATCCTTATCTAAGAGATGAGTATCTTAGAAACCTTCATATATAACTTTCTGAACAATTAGTTGTAAGGGTGAGTCTCTTCCTTAACATATTCTTCCAACAAATAAAAAATATTTATGTTTAGCAATTATTAAAAATAAATTTTTGAATAGAGAAAATTATCAATATACTTGAAAATTATATCTTATTAAAAAAAAATTACCAATCAATTTCCAAACGTTATCAAATAATTTTTTCTCATCTTTTCAAAACATGATTATTTAAATTCTCTCATATTTCCTTTATTACATATACTGGTCATATACACCACTCACTTCATCTTTCATATTGTGATCACATTAATGCTAGTGCTTTAGGTACCGTGAGACCCCAAAATGCTACCAACCCCATCACCTAGGTAACATTAACCTTACACTGGTGTAGATAGCCACCAGTTGACAATATGCTCCACGGATACAATGTGTGCGCACAAGCCACTTTGGAAAAAAGTATAGTTAGCGATTCAATCGGGTAATAGAGTGTGAGGGCCGTAGCAATTCCCATTTCACACTATGTACATCAAGGCATGAGCCACTCTACCACACTTCCATTCCCCTAGGTTATCCAAACCTTTATGGACTATAGCCTAATGTATCTTTGTAAATCATCCACACGAAAATTAATGACTTTGAATGGCATAAATTTCTAAATTTTCATAATTTCTCTACTCATTAGGTAATTTCAAACTCTCATCGCAAATTATTGTTTCAATAATCATATAAGTAATTTTCCTATTTTATAACATCAATAATCATTTTCCTCATTTATAATCGATCATATTTTATTTAATCATGTTAATTTAATAAAATTTTATTAACTCCATAATTATATTTGTCATAACATTAGTCCAGCTAAATAAAATTAATTCATATAGATTAAGCAATATTAATTCAACCGTTATTATAAAAATAAATTAATTAAAAAAACTAATTTGGGTGTGTAAATAGAAGAAATAAAGTTATGAAAAGATATTAAAAAAGTGAATGATATATTTTTGGAAATCCACTAAATGGAATTTTTTTCATTCTTTTTAAAAGTGTTTAGTAAATTGGATGTCCACTAAGCGAATTCGCTCCAATGATCAAATTAAAATTTCTTCAAAACACTCAACGGATTCTATCCGAAAGACTCAGTTTTTTTAATTTTCTCACAATTTAAGGCGATGTAACTCATCACTGTGAAAATCATGCTATTTTAAGTATAAAATAACAATACAACACCGTACATGAAAAATTAGACTAAGAAATCAAATCCCTTGTTAAGAAGAAGAGAAAGACTAGAAGTGAAGCTAGAATGGGGACAAATAGAGAGAGAGAAATGGCTTGTATTTTTTGTATTACATACTTTCAATCTAATGTCTCTCTCTCTCTCTCTCTCTATATATATATATATATATATAAAAGTAATGCAACAAGAGAAGGAACCAAAAGAATCATAATCGTTTCATAATGATTCTATTGCAAAGGCAGTGGTAGGTGTAGTGTTAATATCCCCCTTAAACTTATGGTGGAGAGGGGCAAGACCATAAGTTTACATTGAAATTCAATAAATTTTGTACCAGAAATCGATTTGGTGCGATTATCAACTACTTGGTGTCGTGTAGGAAGATGTATAAGATGTATTTCTTTGGTTTGAACCTTCTCACGAACAAAGTGAAGATCAAGTTTAAAGTGCTTTGTTCAAGAATGAGATATAAGGTTGGTAGCGAGGAGAAAAACACCAAGATTGTCAGAAAAAAATGGTAGGTGTGATGATGTTAACATTGAGTTCAATTAGGAGAGAACGGATCCACATGATATCAGACAAAACTACAACAATACTACGGTACTACGCTTTGGTGCTAGAGTGAGAAACGACCTTCTACTTTTTGGATGCCAATGAGACAATATTGGATCGAAGAAAGATGTAGTATCCAGAATTTGACTTGCGATTAACCAAATTAGAACCCCAATCTACATCACAAAAGTCAATGATAGGTATCTGTTTGCTTTGTTTGAAAGGAAGACCATGATCATTTGTTCCACGAAGGTATTAGAGTATTTGCTTAACAACTTTCCAATAATGTTCTTGAGTATTATGCATGTCACTACAATAAATAAATTAATTATGTACGAAATTTTATATACAGATAAAAATCGGTAGGTAATTATAATATTATCTACTGATTTTACATACAGAATAAATCGGTAGGTAATTATAATATTATCTACTGATTTTACATACAAAATAAATCAGTAGGTAATTATAATATTATCTACTAATTTTACATACAAAATAAAACAGTACATAATTATAATATAATTATTTTTATTTTATTATATTTATAATTTTTATTTTTTTAAAATAAATTATTTAATATTAATATTAATATTAATAATAATATAATATTATTCTTAATATTAATATTATTATTATTATTATTTATATTATTATTTATTCTTATTATTTATATTTAAAAAATAGGAAAGGATTTGTTTTTAAAACCCTAAGCGTCTCCCTCCTTACACAATTTCATTTCCCTCCTGTATTTCGTCTCTCCCGCTTTGCCCCCTCTTCTGTTTCGTCCGCTTTGCTACCAGAGTATCTTAGGTTCCAAACTTCCTGCCTAACTGTTTGTGTACTGTTGCATATTGATATTTATTGTTTTTACATTGACATATATAATCCTTTTACTATCAAATATTTATGTATTTGCCTTTTAGTTTAATGAAATGTTTTTTTTTTTTTAAATTAGCATGTATTGATGCAAGTGGAACTCAAATCTCTTAAAAAGATAATCTTGGATTTATTTCAGAGTGCCATGGCCACTTGTGAACTTTCATAACCTTAATTGCTTTTTAATTACTTTTTGGGATGCTGATAATGAGAGAACTCAAAATGTAACATTTGCTCTGATTCAGACAGAGCAAGATTATTTGGAAAGCATCACATATACTATTAATTTATTTTTTTTATGATATGATTTGCGGAAAATCATATATGGTAATGATGATTGAAAAAAACTGATGTCTATTTCAGAAACTAGTATTTTGCAACAATTCAAAAACCAAAATACAACTGGATACCCTAACATAACAAATTCAACATTTCATAAAAACAAATTTAGATTTCATCCCAACACAATAGTAAAGTGTGCTAGCCAACAGCGACACTCACGCAGAAAGAACCAAACCCGCAAAACTTTACAAAGCCACTTCGGCAATGGGAAACACGCATAAGATCATTCAAAATTAAGTGTTGCTGCAAAAACCAAATAGGTACCAAAGACTAGATCGAGATTGAAAGGTAACACTAAAATTATTTAAATTTTCAATAACCTTTCTTGAAGGGTAAGAGCATCCGCTATTCACATAATCACTAACTGAGAAACTACCCACAACTACAGAGCACAATGATAAAAAGACTACAAAACAGTAGTTTGTATTTCTTAGAGATAAAAAAAAGCAATCTGATTTCTTACAGTTGAATATAAAGTACATACCTTTTGGATTAACCGAAACGAAACGGAGAACTGGCGAAAGTGAGATCAGGTTTCCACGACACGACAGTAGCGGTTGAGCGGAGGTGATAAAAGTTTTGTTTTTCGATCACAAAATTTTACGGTTTAACTTATTTTCAGTGTGGAAATTATGAAAGATATTATAATAAGATTCTTATATGGTTTTCCGAATTATATTTACATCTTTTATATTTTTTTTCAATCGTTATTAAAAGGTATATGTAATGAAAAAAAAAAATTATATAATATTTTAATATAAAAGTTTATTTGTATAAAATTTAAATAATTAATATATTTTATAAAACCTTTAAATGTTAATATATTTTACTTAAAATTATTATTCTTGACAACTAATTAACTTTTTATAATTTAGAAAAATATTATAAAAATTAAAAAATTTATTAGAAATAATTCTTTATTATGTTAAGTATTCAATTTTTCGAATTTAAAAATACGACATGTTTCAAAAACCTTCCAAAAACCTTTTAAAATATATTTTACATAAGAATAATATAGATAAAATAAAATAAAACCTTCCAAGTACTATTTGGATTCTCATATCAATTCTTTAACTCACCTTCTTCTTACAAGTGCTCGCGTCCTTCTTCTTACAGAACATGAATAATTATACTTCAAATCGAACATGGATGTATGATATGTGTTCTAGAAGAAGAGGTGCTTTAAAAGATTCATTTATGATGGGAGTTGAACAATTTATAAGCAAAGCTTTAGAACAAGACTCTTATCACAATGATGGGGAATTAGATGTCCTTGTAGTAAATGCGACTGTAAAAGGATTTTGAACGACAGAATTGTGAGGGTTCACCTGTATAGAAACGGTTTCAAGCCAAATTATTTTATTTGGACCGATCATGGGGAAGAAATGTCTCAATTTGATGTGAATAATGATGATAATGACATGAGATTGAGGATAAAAAATGTAGAGGGTATATCAGATTCTAGATTTGTACCCATGCAATATATGATATCTAATGCTCTTAGGGAAAATGAGTTATGTCAACAATCAAATACAAGTAACATGGAAGAGACTCCAAATGAAGAAATTTTAAGATTCTATAATATCTTGGTTGATGCAAATAAGTCATTGTACGAAGGGGCATTAGAGTCAAAGTTATCAGTGTGTGTACAACTTTTATCCCTCAAGTCTAATTGGAATGTTGGTGATCAATGTTTGGACCGTATCTCAAAAATATTTATTCGAATAACACCTTCCATTGCAAGAGGTTTACCTAAAAGCTATTATGAAGCGAAAAGTTTAGTGTCAAAATTAGGTTTAGAGACTAAGAAGATTGATTGTTGTGTTGATGGATATATGCTTTTCTATGATAATGAATATGGTAAGAATGATGGTGCATTACTTGAATGCAAATTTTGTCATAAGCCAAGGTATCGTGAGCAGAACGCAGGAACATGTAATAGAAAACTCATTCCTATAAAGAGCATGTTCTATTTACATATAATTCCAAGACTACAAAGATTGTATGCATCGATGCAAGCAACAACACAAATGAGATGGCATTATCAAAACCAAAACAGTGATGGTGTGTTACGTCATCCATGTGACGGTGAAGCTTGGAAACACTTTAATGAAGTATATCCAGACTTTGCCTTTGAACCACGCAATGTTAGATTGGGTTTATGCTCTGATGGGTTTTATGTTCAAACATCAAATGTACCATATTCATGTTGGCCTATCATTGTGACTCCATATAATCTTCCTCCAGAAATGTGCATGTCGAAACCTTATATGTTTTTAACTTGTATCATACCAGGTCCATGTAATCCAAAGGTTGGTATTGATGTTTTTCTAGAGCCTTTGATTGATGACTTGAAGAAATTATGGTCCGGTGTCCTTACATACGATGTTTCAACAAAACAAAACTTCATGATGAGAGTTGCTTTAATATGGACAATTAATGATTTTCCTGCTTATGGTATGTTATCTGGTTGGGGAACTCAGGGTAAATTAGCATGCCCTCATTGCATGGAGCATACCAAGGCATTTAGATTATATTATGGAGGGAAAAATAGTTGGTTTGACTGCCATCGTATGTTTTTACCCGACAATCACACATTTAGGAGGAATAAAAATGCCTTTAAGAAGGGAGAAGTTGAGATTGATGATCCACCCCCTAGGTTGACGACACTTAGACAAATTTGGTCTCGAGTGAGGAAATTACCTAAAGTGACTGAAGAAGGAGTGCAAAAATTAGATGGTTATGGGGAGTGGCATAATTGGACAAAGAGAAGCATTTTTTGGGATCTTCTATATTGGAAAGATAATTTATTAAGACATAATCTTGATGTTATGCATATAAAGAAAAATTTCTTTGATAACATATTTAACACTGTCATGAATGTAAATGGCAAGACAAAAGATAATGAAAAGGCAAGAATGGACTTATCTTTGTATTGTAAACGAAGAGACTTGGAGCTAAAGTCACATGTAAATGGAAAGATGTTAAAACCAAAAGCAAATTACACCCTAACACCAGAGCAAATCAAACATGTGTGTGAGTGGATGAAGCAACTTAAGATGCCTGACGGATATTGTTCCAACTTTGCAAGGTGTGCTGATGTCAACATGATAAGGGTACATGGAATGAAAAGTCATGATTGCCACATATTCATGGAATGTTTACTTCCTATTGCATTCAATTCTTTACCAATTCATGTTCTAAATCCCCTTATTGAGGTAAGTATTTTTTTTAAAGATTTGTGTTGTACAACTTTAAAAATTGATGACCTTTTTAGGATGGAAGAAAATATTCCAATTATTCTATGCAAGTTGGAAAGAATATTCTCTCCCGGAGTTTTGGATTGTATGGAACATCTCCCCATTCATCTAGCATATGAAGCAAGACTAGGTGGTCCAGTTCAATATCGATGGATGTATCCCTTCGAACGGTAATAACATCTTTAGTTGTTTTTATATTTGGTGATTTATAATTACTCAAGTTCTCAATAACCTAGTTCTTTCATTCCATAGATTCATGGGAACTTCTAAACGATCAGTAAAGAATAAGGCAAAAGTTGAAGGATCAATTTGCACATCCTATTTGCATCGTGAGACAACTCATTTTTGTTCGTATTATTTCAAAAACTTCATGTTATCATGACAAAATATTAGGAATGAAGTGTTCATTGATGGTGACATGGGCACATCAACACTATCTGTCTTTGACCAACCTGGACGTCATTTTGGGAGGGAGTTAACTCATTGGTTAACTGATGAAGAGTTGCAATCAGCACATGTTCATGTCTTGATCAATTGCAATGAAGTTAAGCCATATCTTGAGTAAGATACATTGATGGATTTTCTTTTTCATTTTAAAAAATTAATTATTCATTGTCTTTGACCCTATGATTGATACATGTGGACAAGTCCTTCTTACAATCACAACAAATTAGTGCATCAAATGCAACAAGTCGTATACATGAAAGTTTTCCATCATGGTTTAAGGAACAAGTATACGTCATGTGCTTTTCTTTTTATCAATCTTTTCCATATACCTTTAATATAATAATGACCCATATAGTGATTCATGTAGGTTCATAAGGAGCTTTTAAGCGTGAGAAACCAACACTTAAGAGATTTATCATATGGTCATTTAACTTGTGTAAAGGAGTGGCACACATTCTTTGTAAATGGGTACAAATTTCACACTCATGCATGGAGTCAGGGAAAAAGAATGATAAATAGTGGAATTTATGTAAAGGGCCTTACAGAAAGAGGTGAAGATGATTTTTATGGGGTCATTCAACACATATATGAGCTAGAGTACAATTCTTCAACCTTTCCTAAGAAAGTAGTGCTATTTTATTGTCATTAGTTTGATCCATCAAGTAGAGGTACAAGAGTGGATTCGAAATATGGTATTGTTGATATTCGAATGGATAGAAGATATATGCCATATGATCCATTTATCATTGCACATAATGTAAGACAAGTGTATTATGTTCCATATCCAACATCATGCATTGAGAAATGTGGTTGGTGTGTTGCAATGAAAACGAAACCAAGAGATCATATAGAATCTGACCTCAAACAAAGTGAAGTGCCATACCAAGTTGATGAAATGTCACATGTCAATGAATTGATTGAAGTTGAACAAGTTTCTGCATTGCGAGATGTAGAAGTTAATTTTGAAGAAGTGGATATTGAGAATGTATCAGCATATCAAGAGCAAATTGATGAAGAAATAATTGACTCAGAAGAAGATAATATAGAGGAAGAATCTGAACATGACTTTGACTTAGTAGAACATAATGTAGAGGAAGATTCGGAAGATGATTTTGATTCACAAGAAGATACAGAGGATGAAGTTGAAGATGACTTTAACATCTCTAACTCGGAATCTGATCAACATATTAGATATATGTTTTGCATTAGTGTAATTTAGTTTGGTATTTGTTTGATTCATTTGTTATTAAATGCTATTGTTATGGTTTGTTCATCTTATGAATCCATTGTTAATAGATATTGAATGTAAAATATAATTATTAATATTTATTTTACTCTTATAGATGTCATCAGGAGGTTGTGACCCCCCTCGTCCCCCATCACCTGGTACCAATAAGGGAAAGGGGAAGAAACATTATGTGGTGAAATTATTATCTCACAAAAAGTCTCAGAAACTAAATATTTCATCCACTCCATCAAACTCATCCTCAACTGTTGGGTCAACATCTGATGCAATTGATGCTTTTGGATCGAATCCAATACGCACTTACGGTGGATCCACCCCATCATAGGCCCATGCTAGATTGACACGATCCCCTTCCCCACTTGTTGCATCTAATCTAGGTCCAACACCCATAAGTATCCCATACTCATCTGTTGAACCTACATCATCCCCTTCCATATCTGTTGGACGTACATCATCCCCTTCCCCAATTGTTGTACCTACATCATCCTTTTTCCCAGTTGTTGGTCCCACAATACTTGTAGATATTTTAGGCACTCATTCAACTTCTAGAGTTAATCTAAGCCCTAATATAGACTTGAATGACATATCACACATAGGAGACGATGTCATTTCATCTGCTGATCGTCCTATGATTCGACCTATTGGAGGAGGGTAAGAATTAAATATAATTTTAATTAATATATTTTATTATATAGTACTATGTAAACTATAGACAATTTTCTATAATTGATTTTTATATTGCAGATTTTTCCCATCCAAAATTGCATCAAAGGCCATCACAGCAACCATTAAGCAGCAATTTCGTGAGCCATGGCTTACATGGGGAGCAATCCCAAAGCCTGATCGACAGATGTTCTTCCAACGATTTAAGGTACAAAATATATTATTTTTTGACTTCTCATTCATTAAAAATATTGTATGAATTATCTAACATTTACATTGTACTATTTAAATCTATAATTGTTGATTTCTATGTAGAGCTTATGATTGTTTTCTTGTTTTTATACTTGAATAGAGGAAACTCAAATGGAATCCTGAAGATGAAAACAAAATAAAGAGAAATTTTCATTCTAGAGCTTCTCATAGACTGTCTGAGATGTTTAAGGAAGCCCGAAAAGATGGTAAAAAACTAGATTGGATTGGAAATATTGTTTGGAATAGTCTCTTAGCTCAATGGAACATGTCTTTGTATCGCACAAAGTGTGATACGGCTAAGAAGAATAGAGTTTCTGGAAAATGTGGAAGTTTGCACATAGGTGGCTCAATAAGTGTGCATGAACATGCCATTCGATTGGTATGAATATAAAAGTAATATATTATTTTTTGCATTTATTACTTAATAACTATATTATATTTTGTTTGTAGACTCAGGAGCTTGGTCGCACTGTACATGTAGATGAGGTTTTTCAGCAAACACATCAGAAAGAGTACTGGTCAATTTGTCGATGATAGATCAAGGAGGACTCGTGATTCATTTATTTTCTTTTAATAATTGTTGAAATTTATTTATTTATATTAAAAAATTAAAATAACATTTGTCTTTTTACAAGAAGATTTCGAAAGTCGTTTTTCACAAGTATTATCTGAATCTGCATCTTCAGCTGGTGCCTCACATTTTACTCCTTTAACTCTAGTTGAAGAAGATAGACTTAGAAATAGGTGTTGGTTAGCAGCTGTAGGTGGAAAATATAAGTGTCGAGTGTACGATGTAGGATATGTTGGGAACTTTGAAGATGGCGTTGATAATTTCGTACATAAAAAAAAAGCTTGTTCTAGTCAATTAGTTGATTCAAAAGAGATTAGTCGACTGAGAGAACGACTATCAACTAGTGAGGCAGACTATCAAGTTGTGAGGAGCAAAATTGCCTAATGAGTTCTCAATTCCAGTCTATCCAAACATTCATTGGTGCAATAATGCAATTCCTACCTCCACCGGCAACAACTGTTGCTCAAAATATTTTTCAACAAACTAATGTTGAACAAAATAATGGTCAAGAACAACAAGTGGATCCTGAGCAATAACAAGACTGTGAAAATGATTCTACTGGAGGATATGCCGACTATTAGTTGTTTTAGGACAACTTATGAGCTATTTTAGTGAACAATTTAACTTTTCTATTAAAACAATGTTTTGTATGAATTGTTTTTACTTTAATGTTGTGTATTTTTATTTTATAATCTTTGTTTGATTAAATTTATTTATATCTTATGTGTATTAAAAGTTCAATTATAAAGTAAAATTGTGACTTGAATGAAACCTTTAGATTTGTATATACAGGAATTATGTTTGCAGGAGTTGAATTATTTGTTAGTCAATACTAGGTTATTACCTATGAATTTATTGGTAGGTAATTAATTATCTACGGATTATTCGGTAGGTAAATTACCTACGGATTATTCGGTAGGTAAATTACCTACGGATTATTTGGTAAGTAAATTACCTACGAATTATTCGTTAGGTAATTACCTACAGATTATTCGGTAGGTAATTACGTCCGGATAATTCGGTAGGTATTACTTAACAAATAATCCTTAGGTAAATTACCTACGGCTTCATCTGTATGAAAAATTAGCTACGGATTTTGAGTCGTAGGAAAGTCGTAGATAATATCTTCTTACCTACGGATATTGTTTATTTCCTACTGATTTCATCAGTAGATAATAATGATATTTGTTGTAGTGAAACCTTATTAATTGAGTATGAGAGCTTTAGTTTGGTGATGGTCACATATTGTAGTGCACCAACGATTGATCGATAGAGGATTGGATCATCAACAGTGAGTCTAATTGAAGATATCATAAGTGTTGGTTGAGATTTTGCGTTAATCATGTTGGCTTTGTGTAGAATGTCACGTACATATTTGTCTAAGATAGATGAAGATCTCTATCTTTGGACCGCGTAACTTCAATTCTAAGGAAATAATAAAGAGAGTCAAGATCTTTTAGTTTGAATATATTATGGAGATGTGTAATTAGCTCTTTAATCTCCTTCTCTGAGCTTCCTATAATTAATATCATCAATGTATAAACAAATGGTAGAATTTATGGTGAACTTGGTAAAAGCGAAGAGTCGCTTTTAGTTGGTGTGAAGCCTATCACAATGAGTATCTAACTTCATTTGTGGAACCAGGATCGTGGAGCTTCTTGTAGGCCATAAATTTCTTTATTCAATTTGGAAACATCATTTGCTGTGAGAATGCATTGCTTATATAAGAATGCATTGTTTATGTCAATTTGATTAATAGATCAATTGTTTGTTACAACAATGGTAAGCACAATGCAAATGGTGGCAGGTTTAATAATAGGGCTACAAGTCTCTGAACGTCGTTTGATGCAATATTTTGCCAACAACACATGCTTTCCCTCTCTCAAGACTTCCATCTACATTATATTTGTTCTTGTAGACCCACTTAGATCCAATTGCTTATGCTCCAATAGGTGAAGTTGTGATGGTCCAAGTTTTATTGTTAACTAGTGCATTGTACTCAATCTGCATGGCTTTCTACCATTTAGGATATGTAGTTGCTTCTTTGTAGTTAGATGGTTCAATCATAGTAGAGGATGTAGCTATGTAGGTTTTGGGTTTGAAAATTCCCAACTTAGATTGAGTGATCATAGGATGACCAACTAGATGATTGGGTGGATTGACTAAAGTAGGAATAATAGGATTGTGATGAGGGGAATCGGTAGAAACTTGATTAGTGGAAAAGGATGATAATGAGTGCTTTATCTAAGAACTATCAATTTGTAGATGATCAGTATCAGGAGAGCGAGGTTGAATCAAAGTCAAGGTAGGTGTGATACAGTTTGAATCATTAGAGGTGTGCTACATGAAAATGTCAGTGAATGGAAAAACATTTTCAATAAATCGAACGTGTCTAGATATATATGTTTTACCTTTGGGAGATAAACAAATATATCCTTTTTTATTGGAGCTATATCCAAGAAAAATGCAAGCATGAGAATGAAAATCAAATTTATGTTTATTACATGGTCTTAGAAAGGGATAACATACACAACCAAAAACCTTTAATGATTTATAATCAAGTTTATGATGAAATAAAATTTCATAAGGGGATTGATTCTGTAAATCAGTTGCGGGAAGCATATTAATGATAGTTATAGCAGTAAGAAAAGCATCTCCCCAAAACTTGAGAGGAAGGGAAGCTTTAACAAGGAGAGAAAGAACAATTTCAATTATATGCCTATGCTTTCTTTCAACTGAGCCATTTTGTTCATGTGTGTGTGGGCATGTGAGTCTATCTTTAATCCCATGTTTATCTAAGTAGTTTTTTAATTTTAAAAATTTCTTAACATTGTCAGTTTGGATTGTAGTGATTTTAGTTTGAAACTGATTTTCAACTAAAGCTTTAAAGTGTATTAAGGTTTGAATGGCTTCAGGTTTATAGGAAAGCATATAAGTCCATGTATATTTTGAAAAAACATTAGCAAAAGCAATGTAGTAATATGCTCCTTGACGTGAAGCAATTGGAGAAAGGCCCCAAATGTCTATATAAATTAGTTGTAGAGGTTTATTATACACAGTTGTAGAAGAAGTAAAAGTTAATCTATGAATTTTAGCAACATTGCATGAATCACATAACAGTTGAGTAATAATATTATGAATATTACATTGCTTCATTATTACCACTCTTTGAAGATTGGACAACTCTACACAAGAATTCAAGTATTTTAATAATGATCAAGATATTCAAGAATCAGGACATCAAGAAAATTCAAGTTGGAAGCAAGCTCAAAGACTTAGGAGACTTAAGTTAATAGTAAGGAGTGTATGATATCAAAAGGTAATCATCACTCAGCTCAGAGTGTTTTCTCAAGAAAACTATTTTTGAAAAATCATAAAACTCACTGGAATAATCGATTATATGAAGAACATAATCGATTATGATTCTGGAAAATTTTTTAAGAATAATTTTTGACTCGGCAATAATCGATTAAGTAATCGATTATGCTTTTTGGAAAATAACAAGCTTGCGCTAATAATCGATTAAGTAATCGATTATGTTTTTTTTTGGAAAATGACAAGCTTGCGCTAATAATCGATTAAGTAATCGATTATGCCATTTTGAAAATAAAATGCTTGCGAGAATAATCGATTAAGTAATCGATTATCTTAAAATTAAAAGTTTTTCTTTCGAGAATAATCGATTATTTATTTCAAAACTGAAAGTATTTCTCTCAGGGATAATCGATTATGTCCATAATGTAATCGATTATGTTCGAAGATATTTGAAAAATAAACGTTGCGAAAAATTCTCCGAAAATAAAGGAGAATCTTTGATTGAAATTTCTGAACGTTGTGAGGCTCTGAACAGAGTAAAAATTTGATTTTCGAATTAAAATAAAATAAAAAATATTTTATTTAGAATATTTTGATTATTTAATCAGGGTATCAGGGTTTTTCAAAATACAACATTCATACGTTCTTTAAGACTTTTTCTCTGGAAAGCTTTTATACTTTTTCTCTGAGTTTCTTGAAGCCTCAAATTTTTGTGTGTTGAAAGTGAGAATAGTTTTTCTGTGCATTAATCTTTCTGTGAAAATTCTTAAGGAAACTCTGAGCAGAGCCGGTGCTACAGTTTGGAAGCGTCACTCCAGGTGATATTTTTTTTATTCTATACATCCTCTAAGGCTGTTCAGAGGAAGTGTTTTTGTCTTCCTTGTGTGATTCAAGGAAGGTTTTTCATTCCTTGTTGGACTCAAGGAAGGGTTGGTAATCTCTTCTGGGTTTCAAGAGATTGTGAGGTATAATCTTTAATTTTGTATTTTTGCATGTTTCACTTGTGATTAGTGGTTGTAAAAATTGTGATAAATTAAAGATATAAGAGTGTGTGATCATCTCAGGTTGAGGTGATTGGGAACTAGACGTAGGGTTAAGGATTAACCCGAACCAGTATAAATTCTCTATGTTCTTCTTTCTTTCCCTCATCTTTTAATTTTCCACTGTGCTTCATTAAATATCTACTAGACTAAGTAATTCAAGAGGGTTAAAATTTGAATTAAAAAAGAGTTAAAGTTTTAATTTTTATAACATCAATTCACCCCCCTCTTGATGCTACTTGGTAACATTCATTACATTATTAATAGTTTTTGCAACTGCATGGCCTAGTCTTGCATGCCAGAGATCAAAGGTATTTTGAGCATTTTTCATGGTATTATGAGCAAATATTTTGCTAGTCTGATAAAAAGGAGGGAACACATATAAATCATCATTAAGTGTGCCTTGAAGAGCAATCTGCTTGGTTTCCTGATTTTTCACAATACATTTGTTAGAATGAAATTCAAAGAAAACATTATTATGTGCAAATTTTGAAAAAGTCAATAAATTTCTGTTTATATCTAGCACATGTAGTAATTGTTGAAGAAGGAAAGGTTTAGATGTATGTGTAGTAGTGAAATAAGAAGAACCAACATGGGATATTTTCAAACCTGTACCATTGCCGATTTTCACTCTATCTTTACCATTGTATGCAGACTTGGTTGAAAGATTCATGATATCATATGTGATATGATGTGAAGCTTCACTATTTGGATACCACAACGGGTCAAGCACTGTAGACATAGGTGTTCCAAGAATTGAGTCATCATTTCCAAAGCTTTGTGAGTTGTATTGAGTTGTGTTTGCATGTGCATTTCCAACAAAATCTTGATTATATCTATGAGAGCAATTGGTAGCAGTATGACCATTCTTATTGCAGATTTGACATTGTTTTTTATTTGTCCAAGATTTTTGGTGTTGACTCATATTGTTTTTTTGAAAAATTCTTCCATTACTGTGATAAGTTTCTATTGTAGTTGCAATGATAATTCTTGGTAGTTTGCTCATCATTCTTAATGCGATTATATGTTTGAGACATATGAGCATGGGGAAAGTTGAGTTCAGTAGATTTATATTTCTCAATCAACTCTTTCAACATGTAATTGAAGCTTTTTCGCTTCCTTCTCAGTCATATCAAGCCTTGTTATGCTTAGCCAATTGGAAACGAAGTTGATCTATAGTTTTCTCTGACTCTCTTTTTTTGTTGTGCTCCGCTTGATTGAAATGATGAATTATAGTCGCAACATAGACTAACATAATCTCAATAAAATCTAACAAACTGCTAGCACTAATTGTGTTTAAGAGATCAACATCAAATTGGTAAGGAAAAGGGATACATACCCTAAAAAATTAAGGGAGACTAGTTGAGACGTGATCTTCTCAAGTTAAGGGGTCACTTTTACATCAAATGAGTATTGGCTAACAAGGAGATGGAGATGGGAAGGAGATGGAGATGGGAAGGAGATAGACAAGGTATATAAGAAGTTTACTCACTGACTAATAATCTTTTAGAAGTTTAGGAAGCATGAGGAGGTTCCACTAGATAAGTTTGTGCCTAGGTGTTAATGGTGAGACTATCTTTGGCAATGACATGGGAATCTGCCTAGGACTTTATTATCTTAAGCTTCGTTAAAAGGATACCATCGATCGCCTTCGGGGGTGCCTTGCAAAGCTTAGCACAAATCTTATTGATATCAACCTCTCCCTTAACCATGAGTTCTGCACAAGACAAAAATTCAAAATTTAAACATACAATAACAAACATTATATACCAAAAGATATGTAAGAAAAATCCTTACCCACAAATAACACTTTCTTGTCCTCCACGTAAGGCACAGAAAGAATTCCTTTATAGTTTATTATTTGAGGATATTTAAAATTTCTATATCCTTTTCCTCCTTGGCAGAGAACAAGCTCGGTGCAAGAATTAAATTTTATTGGTTTTTGCTAGTATAGAGAAAAGTAAGGGTATGATCAAGATAAAAAAAAATAAAGAATTGTTTGGGTCTTTACTGTTTGGGTCTTTACTAGAATACTTAACTTTGAAAATTTTGGTTTAAAATTCTTGAAAGATTGAGTATACATTATAAATAGGCCACCATGGTGGGGTTAGGAAAACTCAACCAACAAAAGGACTATGCTTCAATTGATAAAAATATTTAAAAACATTCATAGTAAGAAAAATACTATACAAAGAGTATAAAATTTGAAAAACTTATAAAAAGCTCAACTATTCTAGTGAAATTGACTTAGGTAAGACTAAAAGCATAGTGGTTCACTTCACGGAGTACCCAAGAGTAGTTTGGATCGGTGATTGGAGGAAACTTATTTCTCCTCCCCATTACACTAGGACCACTATGGTTCAATATCTTCTATTTCTTTGATGGGATGATAGAAGGACCTAATGAAGAAGATATGAGAACTATTATTGGTCCCTCCTCTTCTAGGAAGGAACTAATTATAGAATTTCCACTAATAGAGGTTGATGATTCTTCAATGGGGTGAATCTCTCTTTCAACAAGAAGTGGTGTTAAGTGGAAAATATTTGTAAAATATACTATATATTTACCACTTAATTATCAATTTTATTTTAATTAAAGTAATAAAACTCTCCCATAAAGGAAAAGTTTTGTGTTTATCTTTTTACAGGAACAATGATGAAAACCAAAAGAAAAATATTGGAAAATATCGGAAATATTTGATAACAGAATAATTTTTTCTGTTTTTCTGTTTTTCTTTAAGATCCAAAGCCAACAGAAGATTTAATCTATTTTTAGCTATAAAAGAAGAGCTTAGGAGTGAAGGAAAACACACAAAAATTTAGTGGCTATTTTAGAAAGAGAAATAATGTCAAGAAAGTGAGGGAGAAGATCTAGGATCAACTGGGAAGATGATTCTACGATTTATTCTTCACCGCCATCATCTATTCTTATGCCAAGGTTACTCATGACTATGAGTAACTAATTTTCTCGGTATTGGAATTAAATGTAGTTTATCAATTTCTTCTGTATAACTCTTCTATTATTTTTTCCTTTATTCAAAGTTAATGTTTTATTTCTACTTTTAATGCTTTGGGAATATTGGGAACGATAACTTAATTGAATTATAATTTAGGGTTCTATTGGGAAATAAATCTTAAATCTGATTTGAATTAAAACATCTTATATATTTAATTTCTAGGAATAGATTTAAATATATTTGTTGAGATAGTCTTGAAATTAATGCAAGATAATTGTTAGAATAATTAGAGGAATCAATTATTATAATAACTATTCTTATAAACCCTATGACAAGGGATTGCTTAGGGGATGATAATGAACTTCATTGACATTGATTAAAGGATAAAAATAAGTAAAAAAAATACAGAAGAAAGCGATAAATGAAATTTAATTCCAATACATTTATTTTTTTTTATCTACTTATCTTTTATCTTTTATCTTTTATCTTTTATTTTTTACTTATTTTTTATCTTTTATTATTTCTTTTTATTATCTTTAATAAAAATTCTAAAAAGATTTTATTTTTAATTGTTATTTATTTTCCTTATCAAAAATCTCAAAAAGATTTTATTTTTAATTCCTATTTATTTTATTTATCAAAAATCTCAAAAAGATTTTATTTTTAAAAGTGATTATAATTTATTAAATATTACTCAAATCTTTGTGGATACGACACTCGATATATACTATAGTGATTCAGTCCACTTGCTGAATTCACACGTTACAAAAGTTTTATCAAGTGGCTGACTAGCCGAAGAGTCAATCACAGAAACAGAAGAAAAAGACAATAGGAAAATTACAAGAGGAAACCACAACATACCTTTAGAAACTAGTAAAGGTACCAATAATGGAGATGAAAGATTATCATAAACTAGAAGACAGTAGAGGAAGATGAAGGTTCATAACACAAAAGGGGCAAAGTGAAAAAGTGTATCTTATACGACTCCTCTTATAGTTGATTACTGATAGACAAAGAATTCAGTCGTGTTTTCTTATATCAAATGATGGTTTTCTCCTTTATTGTAGTATAGGAATAATCAAAGTGTCAAATCCTAGGAGCAATGAAAATGTAGGCTCTTAATCCAGTAATGAATGCAATGAATGATGGAGAAAATTGAATATTATGTAGAAACTGAATGAATTATTTAATGGAATAAAATTATGATTTAATGCTTTACTGAAATGTATATGAATGATGTATGATAAAATGTAGTGTTGAGCTATTTTTAATTTTCTAAATGTAAATTGAGATGAATGTTAAGTTGATGAATGAATGTTGGAATGAATGTAGATTTCTATTTTGATTTTCTATTTTTATTTCTTGATGCAGTAAATGAATGAATCAATTCAATGAATGAAGTTTGTACCAGATAGGTATCGGCTCACCCTTAATCGGCTAATAGACCGAAAGGGCATCGTTCAAGGCCGATATGGTATCAACCCAGCCCAATTATAGCCCACTAAGCGTGGATCTCGCGTAGTGGGTAGTCAGTTACTACCCACTCAGGTATTCTGGTACTACTTTCTCTTATAAATTAGGGTCAGGTAACCAGGTAACACTCACCTTTTTATCATTCTCATTACTCTCTATACTCACTCTAAACCCTGTTGATCTCTTACTGACTTGAGCGTCGGAGTGTAATCATAGGTACCCCCTCCATTCGGTCCACTATCGACCAGGATACAAGAAGACCTGAAGGCGTTTGAGAGGCACTCGGTCCATGTAAGTACATTTGGCGCCCACCGTGGGGCCGAGAAGATCTCAGGCGATGGCGATTACGAGAAGTCAGCAAGAAGGAAGTTGAGTAGCGGAGGCTCCTCCTCCTCCCCAAGTCACACAGATGTTAGAAGCCATGATGAAGGAGCTGCAGGAGCTTAAGCAAGGACAAAAGAGAACAACTGATGAGGTGGCTTTAGGGTTTAGGGTTTAGGCCGGAAGTGGAGTCGAGGCCGGAAGCAGCCAGCAGTCGTCCAGCCGGTCCAGCCGGAACCAACCCGAAAGCTCCCCGGGTATTACCACCACAGCACTAGCATCCCTTTGTCGAAGGTATAATGGAAGCCCCTTTGCCTAAGGGATGGAAGACCCTTGATATGGAAACATATGATGGATCCTCTTGCCCAAAGAACCACCTTCAAGCATATATGACCCACATGAACGTGTATTCGTCGCTTGATGAGATCATGTGCCGGGTCTTCCCTATGTCTCTGAAAGGACCAGTGTTGAGCTGGTTTTATTCTCTCCCCGCCAAAACAATAGATTGCTTTGGAGCATTGTGTCAAGCCTTCTTGGCATAGTTCGAGGTTAGCATTCCTCTCCCCATCACCACCATGGCACTAGTGGATGTCAAGCAATAGGAAGATGAATTGCTAAGGAGCTTTATGGACAGATATTCGAAAATATGTATTAAGCTCTCAAGCCAAGGAGGTCATGTAGCTATACACCTTCTGGTCCTATCCCTCAAAACTGGGCCCTTCCTAAATCACCTCACCAAAAATCCTCCAGCAACTATGCAGGAGGCCCGGCAGAGAGCAACCAAGTTTATGCAGATGGAAGAAATGAACAACTACCAGGAGGTTATCGGCTTGACTAATCACACCAAGCCGACAACTAATCCGGTAAATAGAGGAAACAACGACAGGAGCAGAAGGAACTAGGAGAACAAACCTCGTCATCCGAGACTTCGAGAGGGAAAATACACCCACTACACGCCTCTAACAGTCAATCAGGGCCGAACACTAGATGAGGCCTTGAATGATGATTTGATGCGCACTAAGACTTTACCTTCCCCCAGAGATGCTGATCTCAGGAAGCACTGCCGCTATCACCGAAATTATGGGCATACAACCGATGAATGCACGGCCCTAAGGGACAAGATAGAAGAGCTCATCCAAGTTGGACACCTTAGGAAGCTAGTAAAAAAGGAGGAGAAAAGATATTCCACCCGAGCCGAAGATGATACCGGCAGACGGAATGCAGGAGAAAGAAGAAGGGGAGAGCCCGAGAGGCGTCCAGAACCTGTTCGGGGAGTGATTAACACCATAGCAGGGGGATTCGCAGGAGGAGGCACATCTAGCTCAGCCCGCAAACGTCACTTACAAAGTTTGCAGCAAGTGCACCTGACTGATCGTTCGAAGCCGATAAGACCTCGGATGCCCCCAATCACCTTTTCTGACGATGATTTCCATGGGATAGATCCTCACCAGGATGATCCTATTGTTATCATTGTCGAGGCGGCTAACTTTGCCATTCGGAAGTCGTTAGTGGACCAGGGAAGTTCGGTTGACATACTGTATTGGCACACATTTAAAAAAATGGAGTTGGCCGAGTCGGCCTTGCGCCCTTACACTGATCAGATTGTGGGTTTTTCTGGCGAAAGGGTGGATGCTAGAGGTTACATCGACTTGTACACCAAGTTCGGAGAAGGTATGGTAAGGTATCTGGTTATTGAAGCCTCTTCTTCATACAACATGCTTCTTGGCAGGCCTTCACTAAACCAGATTGGAGCAATAGTCTCCATCCCGCATCTAGCCATGAAGTTCCCAGCACTTGACGGCTCGGTCATCACACTTTATGGCGACCAGAAAGCAACAAGAGAATGCTATGTGGCCAGCCTAAGGGAGACACCACAGCAGGAACTGACAAAAGAGAAACTAGCGGTAAGAGCTAAGGTGGCCCTCACTAATGTTGACCCCCGAGTAGAGGACGGGTGCCGAGTAGAACCGGAGGAAGAGACCATGCCGGTCATAATACAGGGGGATGAGCAGGAGACATATGTGAGCTCTCTAATGAAGGAGGAAGAACTAGCCAAGGTGGTGCAATTTTTGAAGGAAAACGCTGACTTGTTCGCCTGGTCAACCGATAACATGCTGGGAATAGATCCAAAGGTGATCACCCAAAAGGTATCAATATATCGTGAAGCCAAGCCGGTTTCCCAGAAGAAGAGGAAGATGGGGGAAGAAAGGAGACAGGCCGTGAAGGAGGAAGTGAGTAAGCTGGTGGAGGCGGGCTTCATTCGCGAAGCCAAGTATACCACTTGGCTTGCGAATGTGGTCCTTGTCAAAAAATCCAATAACAAATGGAGAATGTGCACCGATTATACAGATCTAAACAAAGCATGCCCGAAAGATACTTACCCCCTGTCGAATATCGACCGATTAGTTGACGGTTCTTCGGGTCACCAAGTGCTCAGTTTCCTGGATGCTTATTCGGGTTACAATCAAATAAGGATGTACCCGGCGTCCCTCGGCATATCTATGATATCACCTAAAGCCTCTGCAAAACAAAACCAATTTAGCCTTGTTAAATAGACAACAGCCAAATCATTGAAACATAAAACGTACCCGAAGGGTCATTGGGCAGATGCGGCTTCAGGAAGCTGCCGAGAAGAGGTCGGCTAGGTAGTTGGCGGGGGATCAGTTCTAGCAACTCCAGAATTCGTTGTTCATATCTTGACAATTTGTTCTTTGGAATAAAACTGTATTTTACGGGATTTCGCGTCCAGTAAAACGGGAATTTTGGCCGAGAGCCGTCATAAAAGTAGGGTCTACCAACTTCCTGTACACACACCTTCAGGAAGCCCCCCCCTTTAAGTTCTTATAGCTAGCGGTATATGCCTTGAAAAGGACGTTCGAAGCTATGCTTACTAACGATACCCAAGATATCAAGTCCTTCCCACGGGTAGAGAAAAAGTGAAGAAAGATACCCGGCGTTGAGACGATATCTAGGGCTCGGCATAGTATCCGGAAAGCTTGGAGGAGGGCGCAACTGTTGGGATGGAGTTGTGTGGGAGCGACATTCAGGTTGGCTAGCACTCCCATTGTAAAATTGTCGAAGGAAAGCCTTACCCAGAGATCTGTGAAGAAGCACGCGTACATATAGAAGAACTCCATGGGTGCCCCTTCTCGGCCATGGCGTACATGCTCTCTGGGAGGACATCGAACCAGAGTTACCATGTCATCGTCATATCCCTGCTCGACAATGGTCTACTCTTCGGCAAAGTCCACCACGTCTCGTCGGTGGGCAGAGCGGAAACTGTACTTTCGTACTTTGGGATCCACCCAATTATACCCCTCAGGGGAGGCACATCTCTCCCTTAAAGAAATTTCCTCACTGTTGGAGGTTGAACACTCTTCAGCGTTGTCCACTTGACGCGCCGGTATATTCCCGGATGCCGGCCTTCGTTCAGTGCTTGACATCTCATTCCCCCCGTCACCTACCATTGTCGAGGACTCTTCGGCCGTCCCGGAGCCTGAAGATAAGGAAGAGGAAGACATACCGAAAGCAGAAAGCTAGAAGCAGAAATATGGAAGTAGTGGAAATGGACAAGATCTTAGAGAATCGCAATAGCAAGATGTTAAAAAACGCAGAGGAAAGTCCTTTATATAGGAACTCCGAGAAGTTGAAACGTTGCCAGTCACTTCTCGCCATTATGGGTGAGCACTTGAGTAGATTGCCTCGAGCCCTGCGCGCAGTTTGCACGCGCAGATGTTACGAATTCCTTCCTCGCTAATCAGGTGCGTCCACGTGTCCAAAACGGTTCAGCGCTCAACGGCTTCCCGCTCAAATTTATTTCCAGAAGCTTCCCAACAATATCAACGCAACAGAAAGCCAAAAGTTTAGTCATATCTGCCTCCTTCCGGCTCAAGTTACCTCCTTTCGGTTTTCATGACTAAGGGGGCTTGTGTACCGGATAGGTATCGGCTCACCCTTAATCGGCTAATAGACCGAAAGGGTATCGTTCTAGGCGGATATGGTATCGGCCCAGCCCAATTAAAGCCCACTAAGCGTGGATCTCGCGTAGTGGACAGTCAGTTACTACCCACTCAGGTATTCTGTTACTATTTTCTCTTATTATAAATTAGGGTCAGGTAACCAGGTAACACTCACCTTTTTCATCATTCTCATTACTCTCTATACTCACTCTAAACCCTGTTGATCTCTTACTGACTCGAGCGTCGGAGTGTAATCACAGGTACCCCCTCCATTCGATCCACTATCGACCAGGATACGAGAAGACCTGAAGGCGTTTGAGAGGCACTCGGTCCGTGTAAGTACAAAGTTAATCATGATTGAGGTGAACAATAGCAACATGAATTATGCAGATGCAGTGTAGTATTTTGATACTAGATTATGAAGTAAATGAATGAAGAAATTTTGATGGATGTAGGGATGAATGGATGCAGTAGTTGTTAATTCTAAATGCAAGTAATTGAATGAAACTTCTTTTAGTATTTTTGGAAGCTAAATCAATGTTACAATGATGTAAAATTGTGTATGAATTGATAAATGAATGAATGTTATGAATGGCTACTGGAATGCGAAGTGGAATGATGTAAATGATTTGATTTGGATTTTTTGCTTAATGAATTAACTGTAATAGTGTAGCAATGGATGAATGTTGTGGAATGTGTATACTGTAATGGTTGAGAAAATGTACAGATGAATGAATAGATGAATGCATAATGGACTACAGGTTATAAAAGGGGGTTTTGATTATTGGATAAAATGCAGAAGGAACAATCAAATGCAGAATTGAATACCACAATGGATTCTGGAATTTAGAATGCGAAACAAAATGGAATTCCCTAATCTAATTCAATGAATGAACCTAAACATGGAAATTATGCAGAAAATTAATGAGGGACTGAATCAAACTAAACCTACAATTGAAGTGCTATCAAATGCAAAACTGAGAATCTAAACAACTGGATTTCTAATGGCAATTCAAATCTGGAAAAATAACCAAAATAAGAACATGACCAAATCAAGAACACTACATATGCATTTTTGGAAAATGTAAATTCAGTTAATTGAAACTAAACTATGTAGAACTTGAATTCAAAGTAAATGTGATTCGAATTTTAAAACTAAAGCAGTGAATTGAAAAGCAATTAAACTATCTATTGGAGTTGCACAGATTGAAATCAACTTGAAGGTGCTAGATCAATTTGAAAATACAAAACTAGAACACATTATGCAAGTCTCCTTACACTATGCTCTCTTGAAAGACATTCAAGTACTCTATATTCTTAAAAGGACACTAAGGAATCCTTCCTCATTGGTTACAAACCATAAAATCTCCTTGAAACTACTCAACTATAGAATTAAAAGACAGCTTTTCCAGAACTTAAAGGTGTTGGAATTTAAATTGCACGAAATAAAGTGTAGAACATGAAACAGTGAAGAAAATTATAATTTCTAGCCAATCTTAGATGTTAATCATCTCTCTATTCAAAGATCCAATAAATAATTGAATAAACCTTCAAAGAGTGTGGAGATTCACAACTTTGCTCCCACTCTTAACCAAGAAGCAATTGCTGTCAAAATATCAAGACAAAAGTAAACATATTATAATATGACACAATGTTTGTAGAAAAACTTGATACTATTCTTCAGCAGCCTCCCTTTCTTAAATAGGTGGCAGAGCATATCTTTTACATTAATATGAGAGATTCTTGGGAATATACAATTAAGAGAGGGATTACAAAAGATTTGTTGTTACAATAATAATTATCGAAGATTCCTAACAGCTAATCTATAAGAGATAATAAAATATATGTATGCCTATTAACCTATTAACATCCCCCCTCAAATTGATGTTGGTAAGTTAACCAGCAACAATTTGCCAACAAGAAACTGATGGCGCTGCCTAGTCATAGCTTTCGTAAATATATCAGTAACTTGAAGATTTGTGGAGATGTAAGGGAGAGAGATAACATTACTGGTCAAGGCTTCCCTAATATAGTGACAATCCACTTCAATATGCTTGGTACGTTCATGGAATACAGGATTTGCAGCAGTCTGAATAGCACTTGTATTATCATCATGAAGAGGTGTAGGATTAGGTTGTAAAAAACCAAGTTGCTCCAAAAGACTACGTAACCACACAACTTCAGCACAAGTAGACGACATTGAACGATATTCAGCCTTAGTAGAAGATTTAGAAACACGATCTTGCTTCTTACATTTCCAAGAAATTAAGGCATCACCAAGAAACATACACCAACCTGTAGTAGACCTACGAGTATCTGGACAACCTGCCCAATCCGCATCACTGTATGCCATAAGCTTTAAGGATGAGTCTTTCAGAAAGAATAATCCATGTGTAGGTGATCCTATAAGATAGTGGACAATGCGACGAACAACAACAAAATGAAGATGTCGAGGAGAAGACATAAACTGGCTGACTTGGTGAACAACATATGAAATGTCAGGCCTAATTGTTGTTAGGTATATAAGACTACCTACCAAACGCCGATAGAGAGTTGGATCTGACAAAAGATCTCCTTCATCTTTCCTGTATTTAACATTTACTTCCATAGGAGTATCAACTGGAGTAGTTTCATCTAAACCCACCAAATTGATCAAATCCAGAATATACTTTTGTTGGTTTAAAAAGATACCATTGGATCGATGATGTACTTCCAATCCTAAAAAGTATGTAAGTTGTCCAAGATCTTTCATGCGAAATGTTGCATGTAGTTCAGCTTGCAGCTTAGTGATTAGTCCATTATCAGTTCCCGTAATAATGAGATCATCCACATAAACCAAAATGAGAACTATATCCGTGGAAGACTTGTGAAAGAAGAGAGAATAATCATATTGACTCTGTGTGAAGGACAACTTAAGGAGCGTAGTACGAAACTTCTCAAACCATGCCCGAGGAGCCTGTTTAAGCCCATACAAAGAACGTCGTAGTTTACAAACATCAGTAGAAGAAGAAGAAGTCATACTAGAGGGAAGTTTCATGTAAATTTCTTCTTTGAGATCACCGTGAAGAAAAGCATTTTTTACATCCATTTGATGCAATGGCCAAGATTGAGAAGTAGCAATAGCAAGGATAGTCCGAACTATAGTCATCTTGACAACAGGAGCAAATGTCTCCTCATAATCAATGTCATATTGTTGTCTATTAGCAAGAGCCACTAATCGAGCTTTGTAGCGATCCAAAGAACCATCAGAGCAAAGCTTGATGGAGAAAACCCATTTACTTCCAATAGGTTTCACTGTGGGAGGACAACACACAATGTCCCAAGTGTGATTTTCTTGTAGTGCTTGTAGTTCTTCCTTCATTGCCTTTTTCCAACATTCATGTTCCATAGCCTGTGTATAACTAGAAGGAATAGAAATGGAAGACAAGGTAGTTGATAAAGATACAGGTGTAAAAAAACCATACCAATTAGGGGGTTTAGATAATCGAGTGGACCGACGAAGGGGTAAAACAGGATCTGGTGCAGGAGTAGTGACAGGATCTAGTACAGGAGCAGTAACAGGATCTAGTGCATGAGCAGTAACCAGATCTAGTGCAGGAGCAGTAACTGGATCAAGAGTATGGGCAGAATCATGAAGGGTACCAGAAGGATGGTGACGACATCTTTCCACAACCTGTGAAGAATCTGAAAATTGTGGCATAAAAGATAAAGAGGAAGATGATGGTGCAACATATGATGAAAAGAAATATTGATTTTCAAAGAAAATCACATTCCTAGAAACTCTAATGCGACGGGCATGAGGATCATAACAAACATACCCTTTTTGAGTAAGAGCATATCCTAGAAAAGCACACTTAACAGATTGGGCAGTTAGTTTATTACGTTCATGAATAGGAAGATGTACAAAACAAACACAACCAAAAATACGAAGATCAGAGTATGAAGGTGAATGCCCAAACATCTTAAAAAAAGGAGAAACATTATGTAGGGTAGGAGAAGGTAACCTATTTATTAAGTGAACAGCAGTAGAAAGTGCTTCACACCAAAAACGAGGAGGAACATATGATTCAAGTAGAAGAGTGC
>BDMB01000216.1:72090-106796 GCA_016859785.1 Macrotyloma uniflorum
ATAAGAAAAGTGAGGGTTACCTGAGAGACCAAAGGCAGAAAAAGCAGACATAATCATTTGTTGTACCATTTTAGGAGTAAGTGTGTTTGTAGGAGGTGTAGGAACAGAAGTTGAAGCAGGCAATGTAGGAAGACTAGAAGCATCAACAGAGGCGTGATAAGCAGTTTTGTGCTTCTTTTCAGGACGAATTGGACAAGTTGTGATATGATGCCCTTGACGTTTGCAGTAATTACAGAACTTTTGTGGGCAATCCTTGACAACATGACCAAATCCTTTGCAATTGTAGCATTGAACAGAACGCATATCTCTAGTCTTATTCTTTCTTTGTGCTGCATAGGCTACATGAACAAGAGCATTCGAGTTGGTATTATGTTCCATGGCTGCGTGTGTAGCTATGCGTTGTTCCTCTCGAAGAAGTTCACTCAAGCAAGCATCCAAAGTTGGCACTGGGTCTCGGTTCATCAGATTAGAATGAGTGACTTCAAATTCAGATCGCAGCTTCATCAAAAATTGATCTCTCTTACTGGTCTCATGCACTGTTTACTCCAGATCACCCAGAAAAATTCCAAGACACAAGACCAAAATACAACAGAACCACCAAAGGGAACCACCAAAAGGAACCACCAAAGGGAACCACCAAAAGGAACCACCAAAGGGAACCACCAAAAGGAACCACCAAAGGGAACCACCAAAAGGAACCACCAAAGGGAACCACCAAAAGGAACCGATACCATGTCAAAATATCAAGACAAAAGTAAACATATTATAATATGACACAATGTTTGTAGAAAAACTTGATACTATTCTTCAGCAGCTTCCCTTTCTTAAATAGGTGGCAGAGCATATCTTTTACATTAATATGAAGAGATTCTTGGGAATATACAATTAAGAGAGGGATTACAAAAGATTTGCTGTTACAATAATAATTATCGAAGATTCCTAACAGCTAATCTATAAAAGATAATAAAATATATTTATGCCTATTAACCTATTAACAATTGCAAAGTAAGCCAAAGAGAGAAATCAACTCTAAGCATTGTGTAACAAGTAGAACTTCCTTCTACAGTTTCAAATTCGAAAGTTAAAGCTTCAAAACATGAATTAAACAGAAGAAAGATGAAATAAATGAGAAGAGGCACAGGAACAAAGAAACTCGAAGAGTTAGAATACTTCCTTGAAGATAAAACATTAAAGTACAATGTCCTAACCGAAATAACCGAAAATGTGAGAGCCAAGTGTAGAGAATTCTAAGCAAAAAAATGAATTTTTCTTTATACCAAATCTACTTAATTATAATTCTTAATCAAGTACTTATACTACAAAAGTGATACAATTAGTGAATGGGCCCTAGATCACTTGAGGCAGCCCATAACTTGATAGACACTCTTCCTGAACTACAGCTATAGTTAGTTTCACTTTGAACACGTGTCAAAAATCCAATTTAGCTCCAAATCGCGCGGTTCAACTTCCAAGTGAAATCTTATTTAATCTAGTTTTCAATGCAATCAAAATCACGATTTTTGGATTCCTGTAAACAAAAATATAAATAAACAGTAGACAGTAGACCTTTCTCAATCTGTACAACAGAATAAATACTATATTATTATACGAAGTTTAATCTTAGCTTCTATGTTCCTAAAAAAATGTTTGTAATTTAAAATATTATAAACATTTTAGGACTGGGTTAGTATTTATTTATAAACAAAAATCAAGTTACATCAATTACTCAACATTTCACAAGCAAAAAATATCTTCATGTTTCCCTAAAATCTTTTGTCTTCTAATCAATGCACTAGCTACATGAAATAAAATAATTATTATAATTCAATATGACATTTCAACCATTAAATACAATGTTTTACTTATGTTTAAATGAATTATTTCATAACAACACGGTCATAACAATTATAAACATAACTTAAAACAGATAATACCACTTTTTTAACAAAATTTGACCAAAAAGCTTTATATCAAATAGTTCAACTTAATAGTTTAAAGACAAATCGACCTAATAACTATATTATTGCTTAACAACACAACAAGCTCAACAATTATTAAATTCATTTGTCCTCAATACCACTTCTTTAATAACTTCGATATTAGAAAACGTATGTACTTACTCGAAACATTTTGGTATAATATTTTATGAAAAATTATTTTAATATTAATTAAATCAAGTATATAATAACAAAACAAATATCTACCTTATAATATATTGAGATATTTGAATATTAAATATTTTATTACTCTTCAAGTATTGTCATTTTATAAGATGTGATACTCGCTTAGGTGATATTTTATTTATATTAAATAAGTACTAACTTAAATATTACAGTGTTTTCACAGATTGGCCTTCTTTTTATTCCATAAAAAGTCTAGTGTCTTATTGAAAGAATTTAATCCCTTCATTCTAAAAAGTCCCTCACATTATCTAAGATTCATTTAATATTCTTTCTTAATAATATATGCGTGTAATATAAAAAAGAGTAAAATATAATATAGTTATTTATCTTTAAAATAAATTTATATGGCATTAAGAATTTTTTTTTCTTCTTTAAAAGAAGTTATTATAAGATAAAATATTCTTTGATAATAATTATTTCAAATTGTGTTTATTTTTATTATTGGAGAAAAATGTGTATAAACTTTTATTAATAATATCACATTGTAAAAATCATTAAATATAACTTTAATACATTATAAAATTCAAATATATCTATCATGCTCTTATTTTTTTTCATTTTTGGTTTTTAGTTAAAATTTTAGTCTTTCAAAAAATGATAATTTTTTTTTACCTATTATTTTGAATTGCATTTTATTAAATATTTTATTTTATTAAGTAGTCTTTGTTACACTTGTATTTTTTTTCTAAGCATAACTACAATCATTATTTATTTTCTTTAATTATAATGAGATTAAATTTGTATTAGTTTAATTCTTATAAAATATAAATATATATTTTTTAATTTTTTAACTAGTAAAAAATTTTATGACATGAATAAAGATAATGATGTAACTTGACGTTTAAAATTTTGTTTGAGTAATTTTTTTTCTTTTTATAAAATGTCTTATTTACTAAAATATTTTCTATAGAGTTTTTTTGTCTACTTTTTTCTTATAAAATTTAAATATATTTGTTCTGTCTACCTTTTAACACTATTAATGTATTGATTATATTTTGGACGAAAATCTAATTTGTAATGGAAGAAAATATTATGTGAATTTTGTATAAAATCTAATTCACAAGCTATAGTGAGAGGGGATATAATTTTCCTTCATGTACCAAGGAAACTATGACATTACAAAAGTTTTAATTACTTTTTTTAAGGAATTGATAATTATCGTGTTATAAGAATACAAAATCATAAATTTTTAAAAGGGCATGACATGACAATAATGATACTTTACATTTCTCACTTCATTATCACACACCTCCTCTATTCTCATGAAATAAAAAAATATATTTAAATTTTACAAAAATTAAACATATAAAAAACATTTTACAAGAATTATTTTAATAAATAAATCATTATAACAGAATAAAAATATAGTTTATCTAAATAAAATTATATGTAGTTATCTTGAATTACCATTTTCATTTATCACTTCATCAAATTTTTAATAATATTAAATTTTAGATAAAAAAATATATTTATATTTTATAAAATAAATTAACATGAAACTTATTTATAAAACTAAAAACATATTTTATCATAAAAAAAATAGTTTAATTTAATATTATGAAGTCTGAAAACTATATGATATATCACTAGAAAATTAAATAGTCGTAAATTTGAAAATGTTGTTAAGTATAAAAATCACATTTAAAAAAGGTATTATAACTTAGGTAAGCATTTATTTATACATCAAGTTTGTTATCACTTGAATTCAATTATTTTATATTTTTGAAAAGTTAATAAAATGAATTATGCTCATATAATATGTTATATGTGCTAATTGTTTTCAGGTGGAGAGATAATGCATAAATTCAAACTCTTGAACTCAGACTTTCAGACTTTCACTTTAGAAGAGTCAAAAGAAATGAGAAATTTAATTCAACTAATCATGTGATTTTGATTTGGGAAAGGTGTGGTCAACATGGGTTGCTATTAATATTGGTTATAGTGATTCTGGGAAAACCTAATCCTGATTTGGGAAAGATGTGGTCAACATGGGTATGCTAATTGTTTAATAACCAATTATATATATATATATATATATATATATATATATGAATACTTTTTTTTAAGATATTTATATAATACTCATAATTGATTAAATATATTATAATAGCACTCAATACACAAATTTTTATAAATAAAATTGGTTAATGTAGTTTATTTTTCTTTAACGCAATTCCTTAAACACAAATATGATGTCATTAAGAGATTATGAGTGTATGGATTTTGAAAAAAAAATAATAGTGTTATTGTATATTTTTGTTAATTAATCTATAACATTTTTTTAATTATTTGTGTTTTGCCTAATCATAGGTTTATTTATTTCAACTGTCCTAGGTACAGTTAAATTTGCTAGAGAAAATATTTCTAACTTTATTACGGGTAATTTCTTATACAATAAAAGTTTAATTTTTATATTCAATTATAAGGAATGAAAAAAAAGAAAAAGAGTGAGGAAGAAAGATAAAAAGAAAGATAAATGAGATTAAATGAAAAATATATTTATTGTTTGAGAAAAAATTAATAAGAAGAAAAAGAGAAATAATCATTTTAAAAAATAAAAAATAAGTTAAAATTAAGTAATTGTATAATTATAAATTTATTTTTATATTTATTTTGGAAAAATATTAGAGAGGAATAATTTTAGAAAATATAAACTTTTTTACACTTTTCAATTTTTGTTTCTTTATATATGAATGAAAAATAAAGTATGAAACGCAAACAAGAAAAATAGTTAGTATGTAATAAAATTTAAGTTATATAATTTCATGCAATAAAATTTAATTTCATAATTTCGTAGAATTATAGTTATCAATTGGTTCAATATTTGATGGTTATATAGATTATTTTCAAGCAGACATATGCTGCTTAGCGTTGTTGGTAATTCGGATGGTATTTTAAATTATAATTTTATTAAATATTTCAACTTTGATCTTTAAACATTTCCTATAAATATCAAAATTCATAAATAATTTTGTTGGGTGGCCCTCAACACAGCACGATGCAACGTACCAATAACTCATTATTAGTGGATATGAAAAAACAAATTGTAAAAAGTGATAAATGTGCTAGATAATTTAAAAAGGAAAAAAAAAAGATAAAAAAAAATGAAAATGTATATAAAAATATATATTACTAATAGCTTATTTAGTTATTTTTAAATTTAAAATTTGGACCAAACTTGATTTTAAGAAGTTAGTTTGAGATGTGAAAATTACTCTCCCATCTATACATTATCTTATTAATTAATGTAAATTTTTTAATACAGTCTCTAATATAAAAAAAAAAATCACATTTTGAACATAATTAAAGTTTTTAGAATCAAACATTTATAGATTGATAATAACTATCAATCTAATGGATCAAATAGTAATCACCAAAATAAGTTTGACTATTTCAATTTAGGTTCGATTTTTATTAAACATAAAATAAGTGTAATGTTCTTTTACACTTATTATTATTTACCAATTTGGATTAGCGTGAAACTTTCAAAGTAGTTGGGTTCCCTTCTAGACTCCGGAAATAAAAAAAGAAAAGAAAAGAAAAGAAAAATTCAAATTAGAATAAAATGCACACATATACTTTGTAGTGATGTAAACGACTAAATTGGGTTGAACTAAATTTCTAAATAAAAAAAATTATTTCTAAAATAAAAAAAGTTATTTCTAAAATAAAAAAAGCAAATCTCTAAACAAAAATATTTTTAATGTTTCTTAATATTTATAAGGTAAAGTCCTGTATAAATATCAATATAATAAAAATATAAAGTTATTTTTTATACTATAAATATTTATCTTGAATTTCCAGAATGTCCAAATGAATTATAATTTTTTTTTTCAATTTCTTGTCTAAGCGACGAGATACTACATTTAAAAATTCATAATTCATGTTAAATATCTTAACAAATTATTCTCACGTACAATTTAAGGATATTTGCAGCGTGGTTTTTGTTAGATTTTTTATTAAAAAAATATTCAAATCAAATACAAAAATTTTATATAATTCGATTTAGAATAGAAAAAAATCTAAATCAATTCAAATTAATTTTAACAATTTGGTTTGAATTGATTTTTACGATTTTTAATTTTTAATTTTATTTTACTTTTTTTTTTAAAAGTAAATTTATTTTTATTTTTAAAATTTAAATATAATTATAATAAATAAGTTACTTAAAAGATAAAAAATATATTATATAATAAACTATTAAATACATAACTATTTATATATATATTATATAAATATAATATTAATTTATAAATGATTCTAATAAGAAAAAAAAAATAAAAGATTATAAATCAAAAATAATAATATTATATAATAATGAATATAAGTCAAGTAATTTTAATAGTTTAAAAAATTTTAGAATTATTATTTCATTACTTAAATTTTTAGTATTATTAAAAATTGAAATCATATATTATTTTAAATAGAATACTAAAATTTTTATATTTCACACTACTCGATCATCAATAAAATTTGATTTTTTTAGAGACTTAAATGATATTATTATAAAGAAAAATCTCAATTCAGTAAAATATAAAAAATAAAATAAAAACAACCCTGATAAAAATAAAATTAATTGAAATAAACTTGAATCCTAAATCAAAATTGAGAAATAATATAACATTTATCTTAATATTGAAATACATAATAAGACAAATAATAAGTACGGAATTAAATGAAAGATAAAACAAGAACAAATAAAAAGTAAATCAAATTAAGAAAATCATAGAACTTAGAATGAAAAGAATGATTTAAATAAAATGTGGGAATGTGTTATAATTTAAATAAAAGGTGGGAATGGGGTAGTGAAAATAAATTGGAATAAAGATTGATGATGTAATAACGAAATCATAGTGATGAGATTTCTTAAGAAAATGGATCTTAACACGAAAGTTGTAATAGGAAAGGTTAAATTTTTTTAAAAGTAAAATTAAAAATATAATTATATTTTAATAAATATTGCGATTCGGTTTGTTTTAGATCGGTTTTAAAATGTGAAACTGCAATCCGAACCAAACTGCGCAATTTTAAAAAATAAAAATCTAAAATAATTCAAAAGTTTACGATTTTAATCGATTTTCGATTTTTTAATCAATTTTCGATTATTATTTTATATTGATTTGATTCTGAACACTCTTAACAGAATCTAATAAAAAAACATATAAAATATTGCGAATAATAATGATTTTTTTTAGGATTAATTTCAATCGTTCACTCATAATATAATATAATATAATATATATATATATATATAACAAAATTAAATCTATTTAATATCCATAAAAAAAATATTTACATAATTTCTCTTCATATAAAAATATTTAAAAATAGATTGTAATTAAAATTTATTGAATAAATCTGAGAGGATATTTTGTTGATTTCAAAAAATAAAAATTCATTTAAAATCTTGAAATTCGTTCAACAAATCTTTAATAGGGAGAATATATGAAAATTTATTTTTATCTATTTTTCTTTAAAAAAATTCATTTTATAAAATCTTAAGTTTTTATGTCTAATGAATTCTTTTTTTTTTTTTAAATGTAAAAAATAAAGATATATTAATGTATTAAAAGTAGGGAAATTTTGGGGTTTGTAAAAGAAATTTAAGTAATTGAAAGATTAAGGTTGGGAGTCAATTTACCTTATTTGAACAAAGCTTTAAATAATAAGAAGACTGAATAATAAAAAGGGTTATAAATTAATTCTTCATAAGAACTTTGGAGATAAGGAGAGATTGATAAAAATAAGGTGAAATAGAAAATTACCTTACATTGAAAAAAATATAGAGTAAAAATAAAAGATTTGGAAGAGAAAGAATAAAAAATCACATTCTTCTCTTTTGCCTCTTTTTCATAATAGAGAAGATTAAAGGAGAAAAAAAAATTGATTTCTATTTTTAATAAGCTTTATCATGGAACTTTATTAGTCAAAGTATCTTAGGTTCACTTTTTTTTTTTCTTTTCTTTTTATTTTTTATAATTTTTTTATTTTTAAGTGGATGGACGATAAATTCATTTGTTTAGTTTTTTCTTTTCTTAACCTTAATTAAATTTTAAATCTTATTAACTTTTGTTTCAATAAAATTTATCTAAAATTTCTAAGTTTTGAGAAATTTAAATAAATTGACAAATATTATTTTATTTACTTGAAAAAAAATAAGATGTTACAAGATGCGTTCATATCAAAGACCTATAATATTTCTATGTTTACGATAGTCAAGTTACATCATATCATCTTAAAGAAAAGAATGCAATAGACAAATTCACTATTTCTCATCTAAATAAATAAAGTCAAGCTAATTATGCACTAAAAAACAAAGAGATCCACTGATATCAAAGACTTGTAATATTCTTATATCTATCATAGTTAAGTTATTATATATTTGTAACATCTTGAATATTTAAATATATGTATAATTATATAATTAATATTTAATTATTCTTATTGAAACCTATACTTAACAACTTAGTAGACTAGTCGGCCAAAGTTTACTTGATAACTCGGTAGACTAGTTTGACTGAATTATATTTGAAAACTTGGTGAACTCGTTTGACCGAGTTTCACTAGACAATTTAGTAGGTTGTTTGGATGAGTTCCACTAGGAAAATCAATAAATCCTTTGGTCGATCTCCACTAGGTAATTCGATAGACCTTGGTTGAGTTCCACAAGGCAATTTGGCGGATTCTTTTGTCAATCTCTACTTGATAACTCTAGAGACTCTTTGGTCGACCTTTACTCGGTAATTCTATATTCTTTGGTCGAGTTTGTACTTGACATACTAAATAGGATTACTTATCCAATAATATATCAACCACAAATAGAAGACAATTAATGTAAGGGATAAGAGGATTATCTCTTGTACGAAGAAGATAAGGAAAAGGATAAAATTCCCTCTCTTATGACATCATCACAATAATAAAAGTAAATAAAAAAATAAGGGTTTTTACTATCTATAAAAGGAGAAGAGTTATGAAGGAAGGGAGTAGAGAAAAAAGCTATGGAGAAGAGCCTAGTTGATCATTTAACAGACTAGAGTTGAGCTTGAGCTGAAAGAAGGATGTCTAGGTTAAGCCACAAGATATCAATATTTAGAAAACTATTGATTTCCAAAGTGGTATGATTGTATAATAATATTGACGATTGTTGATTTTGTGTGTGACATATTCTAGAGGTACTTGGCTAGCTCTATCAAGCACTCGACCAGTTTGGCTAAGCATGATACCTCAAGAAAATGTTATATTTTGTGAACTAACTATTTTGATCAACTTAATAGATTTACCAATCATCTTAGCCGACTTTTTAGCCATGCATGCATGGCTAACTGTGTACGTAATGGTCTGTTAAAATAATGTATATTTGGCTAATTTACAATGGTGTTGGCTAAATTATTAAATTGGTTGATGTTAACTATTTATGATTAATATTATACTCGGTCAACAACCTCTTGTGTCAATGCTATTGAAGTATGGTCAAGTTGAGCCTTGAGGGTTAATACCCTGAATAAACTTTGTACTATTGCCAAGCTGAGCATTAAAGGTTAATACCCGATATCAACATTGGATTATTAAGCCGAGCTAAGTTGTAAGGTTTGATACCCGTGATCAACATTTTGTTATGTTTAAGCTGAGTTGTAAGAGTAATTACCCAAAATCAACATTTCATTGTTGGCAAGTTGTTTGTTATTGGTTGAGTTATATGTTGTTGGTCGAACTGTGTATTATTGGCTGAGCTATGTGTTGTTGATCGAACTATATGCTATTGGTCAAGCTGAACTATAAGGATGAATACTCGAACATGACAACCAATGTATCAAAAAATTTCTATGTTATTCGAGTTGTATAATTTTATTATAATTATATTATGATTTGGATGCATAACTTACCCTATTCCTATAAGTGGACAGGCTGTCATGATCGTGTTTTGTATACGGGAGTAGATGATGTTGTAGGTATAAAAACCACCTCGAAATTGAGATAAATCTTACCTTGTGAATAAGTCCCTCCTATGAGAATGTATTTTGTAATAATAATTTATAAATTTATAATTATTTTTAGAGTCATTATATTAAGTATTTTTCGTGATATCTTTTATCATTTTTCTTCGATAATTACTTAAAACAAATGTTTAAGATTTTTGTAGGTGAAAGTTATCCTTGAGGATTTAAATAAGTGAGGATTACTTTAAAAGGAGTAACCAAAGGTTATCTCACCAACCCTAATAAAACTTATTTATCTTGACTAATCACTACAAAATTAATTCAAATTCTTCTATTATTCAATATTTTGAGGAAGATGTCAAATGATATATATTACTTTATCATTTGCAATTATTTTATATGCTAATCATTCTCACATTCGCTACTCTATTGTTTTATATATAAATTTGGGATAATAAATAGATGAAACCGCTCACCTCAAACCCATTAATCGCCTTAATATCAATCATATTTCCTAGGATGAGTTGGAATACTTATGTTTTTGGAAATTCGATAACTTTTAGGAGCACGAGTTTATCTACTTTGTATTTTCCTTCCTTACTGAATCTAATCCATTTGGAAGGACCCATTGTGGTCACCTTCTATCTAACTCCTATCTTTCGTATTAATCTACTAATTCTGCTATTTTCGTAAAATTTGGTATTAGTGTATCTTATAAATTGTAAAAATGTGTAAACAACATGTGTGTAAGATGAAATAATAGGAATGAAATACCTAATATAAATTATATATATAGAAATAAATGATGTACTGAATATATATAAAAATAAAAAAATCGTGAACCCATATTTAATGAAAAAATAATATTCTATTTTAAATAATTAAATAAATAATATGTTTTGAGTTGGACACGACAATATAAATTTAAAGAAAATAATAAAATAAAAAATCTTACTATTTTTATTCAAACTAATTAAGAAGTAAGGCTAGTTATAAATAAAATGTACTAAAAATAAAAGATTTACAAATATCCTTATGTATCAAATTAAAATAAATGAAAATAATGTAGGAGAGAAGTCTAGTATTTTTTCATTCAAGTAAATAAAGAAAGTCAAACTATGTATGTATTGAGATAAAACATCTACAGATATTCCTATCTCATGACTCTACCAAGCTTGTTATGAATTCTGAATAATTATATAAAAATTTGCCAAAGTTAATAATTCAATTTCATCTCCACACAAAATCTTGCAATACTACTTTGCCCCCTACATTTAATAGTCTATCCATTACCCCTCCTTTAATAATCATATTTATTCATGTTTAGCACATAACCTCATAGATAAATGCATTCAAATCATTGACATAGACCTAAACCAAGGCAAGTTTTAACTATGAATACAAACAACCTTGACTAAAAAACCAAAATCTCTTAAATGTAATTGATCAAAAAGAATTCTAAAACATGTTGTAAATAATTTGTAGGACTACCTTATTTCCACAAAAGCTGAAACTGAATTACAAATTTAAATCAATTAATTATTTGCACTGAAGTTTATAAATAATTTAAGAATTTAACCCAATTTAATTTTAACTTTCCTTGCAATGCATCATACCATCACAAAATACAACATCAATATTAGGAAGGGTTTAATTTATTAGTACATAATATACAAATGATCAAAGTCAAATAAATCTCATATCCTTCAAAGGAAGTATGGTCACTCTGAGCTCGTATTTATTAATTCAACTCCACCAATAGATTCCTTTGTTTTAAAACAAATTTCAACACAAATGGAAACGCATATCAGTTCCAATTTTAAATCCAACTAACAAAACCTCAAATAACCTCAAATGCAATTTTTTATTTCTAAAGCTCTCATACTAAAATAAAAACTTAAAAGAGAAAGATAACTTCCATTACTTAAGTTTTTTTACACTATAGAAGACCCTATAATATAAAAATAGAAGCAGTTAAAAGAATATTCTTACTTATTCCTTCAAAACTTGATTTAAAAAAAATAGATACAAACTTAAATTATCATATATTCATCTTTTCCAATTTGAAACCACAAGGGGATTATAGATTTTTTTTCCTTGTCTAATATGATTTTCCTGATAAGTAGTTTCTTCATTTGTATGATGTCATTTTCTATTTTTCATGGTTTGGTGATATTGTGAATTATTTCGTTGCATATATTTTTCTTTTTAATATAAAAGATAAACTTGAGAGTTTCTCAACAACAGTGATGCAATATATTTTGTTTGGCATAGATCCTTATTTATGAAGATTTTGTAGTGATCAAATTATTTACAAATTGTACTAGATTTTTCTCTTGATTTGTTCCGATCATCAAATCTTTAGGAATTTTTATATTGATTTCTTTCTCTTGACTGCATAACTAAAGTTTCATTGTGAGTTGAGGAATTAATCTTACTACTTCCCTTTCTCCTAGTTTCTTACCATGTCAAAATTCAGTTTTCCATTAGGAGAAGAATTACTCAAAGATACCACTAAGGTCTCCCAGCTATCTAGTAATGAGCTAAGCAACAACAATGCAAGTAATTCTTCATCTAAAATAATCTCCATAGTAATCAACTCATTCACCATATTCTGAAAACTACTCAATGTTCTGTCATTTAGGAACCATCTTTGTATTTCAAATTTACTAATTTCCTTATCAGGAATGCCTTGTTCAAGGAAATTTTAGACTCAAATAGCTCACTTAATCTTTTCCATAAATTGTAAATCAAAGTTTCACTAGATACATGATGATAGACAAATTGATCTATCCACTTTCGGACTATGCCAATAGTTTTCCTATTTAGCTTCTTCCAATCCCCTCAGATTTATCTACTGGTTTAATACCTTTTTCCTCAATAGGATCATAAAGGTTTTACAAAATAATAAATCCTGCATTCGGGATTTCCATATTGAGTAATTGGTAGAATCCATTTAATCATGGTTCCAGCACTATCACCATCTCTCATCTTTAGAGCACAAACCAAAACCTCTAACCGGAGCTCTGATACCAATTGTTGAGAAAAATATTACAAAAATAATAAGTGGAAGCAAACTCAAATATTTTCCTCTATATAAGTTGTAATGAACTCAGGAAATATATCAAACTATAGATAATAAAAGAAAAAAGTGAACATCAAAATATTAAAAGGAAACCAACAGATACCAAATTTTCTAAACGTGTGAAAACCCTCAATGTGAAGGAAAAACTCATGGGACCTAGTCTAGTAAAAACTTCCACTAATAACAATAATGGGTACATCATAAGTCTTCTTGGAACCTTCAAGGATCAATAGAAAATACTCTTTTCACCAATACGATGGATAATAAACACAAGAACAAACCTATTTGATATTCTAACTAGACAATAAAGACAATCGTAAATACAGAAATTGATACCAAATATTTCTTCTCTAGTGAATAGTTGCTTCACAATTGTTCTTCAATAGTTTCTTCTTCCTTTTTGTAATGTAGATGAACTATTGGTTTTCTTCCTTTTTCTCTCTCACTTTTTCAGGAAGTTTCTCTATCTTTTATTAAAGTTGTTACTGCAATTTTCAAATTCAAAAAAAAAGCTTGCTACCACATGCTAATTTAATTAGCATAAAAAATGGGTTCAAAGCCTACACTTTTCTCTTTTCCTTTCTTTTTATTTTAATTTATTTTATATGCCAAGTGACCCAATTATTGGTGATCACCTAACACCTTGGACTAGCAATCATCATAGATAACAATATGTACTTGTTCTTCATTCACAAACTTAGAGGTAAGTTGTATATAACTAACAAAACAAGCCATGAACTATGATTATAACTTAACTTACCAAACATATTCATTCCATTTGTAGCTAGTCGAAGTCTAAGATTTATCAACTAATCTCTGAATTAGGGAAATTCATTATCAAAGTTCTTCCATTGTAAAGAATCAACTAAATGGCAAAGTAGTCCATCATATTTCTTACCATTTACAAGTCATCTAAGATTTTAGCATTATTTGGGTCCACAAACAAATGCTTAATCCTATGAGTAATATTGCCTACTAGAATAATGGCGATAGACCATGAACCAGTACACCCAATAAGTTCCTAGGAAAGAGAGGTGAGTCACACTACTACAAAAATGGGATTCAACGTCACCAAACAACGTCGGTTATAATATAACCGATGTTGTTTTACACGCGGTGGCAAAGTTGTAAATATAACTACATTTTCCACGTCGGTTAGAACTACAACCGTCGTCGAAAATATAACAATGTCGGTTATTTATATAACCGACGTTGATAGTCATTAAATAACGTCGTTTGTGATTAAACTGACGTGGAATTGTTGAGTATCAACGTCGGTTACTGAATAAACCGACATTGTATATTGATTTAACGTTGGTTTTTTCAGTAACTGAGTTGATGGTTATTATTTCAAACCCCTCAGCCACATTTCTTCTATTTTTCTGCGCGCTTCCCCTTTCTCCCTCTGTCGCGACTTCTGCTGCCATTTTTCCCTCTTCGAGTTCTCTCTCCCTCTGTTTCGCTCTGTCTCTCTAATCGGAGGTAACTTTTGTTTTCGTTGTTCAACTTTTCCTTTTAGCCTTTGTTTTCATTTTCGTCTTTCATTTTTTCGTTTTTGCCTCTGTTTTTGTTTTTGTTCAAAGCAAAATTGGAGCATGTTGTTGTTCATTTCGTTTGTGTTTGGTTCTGCCTCCTTAGTAGCTAGCTTTTGAGAGTGGGTTCCCAAGTGCTTTTGAGAGTGTCCTTGTCGTCCTTTATTGTTCTGTGTTTCATTCTAGCAATGCTTGTCCCACAAATGAGCTTCGTATCGACCAGTCCATCAGTGTCTGATGGTGAACACCCATTAAGTTAAATTAGCTAATTATAAGTATAACAAAAGAAAAAAGATGAATTGAAGACTTGAGATTGAAGATGTATATTATTAACCTAGTGACTCCTCGGTATATAGAGCTGTGTTGAGGAGGGGAGTCTCTAGGGACACTTCTCTTGGTTCGTTTGACTTGGTGGGGACTGTGTTGGTTACATTAAGATCATTGCCAATTGTGCCTGCATTGTTTTTCTGGGTTCGGAGCTGTGAGTGTGATTTTTTGGCCATGGAAAAGGTTGCACCATGCATGAGAAAAGAACAATAAGATATAGATGGAGGGATGGACGCTGATGATATTAATGGTGTATGCATAGATAGAAAATCAGTTTATATATGTATAAAAATGTGTGTGTGAATGTGAATATGAATATGAAATAGAAGTAGTGATTGAAGTGAAGAGGGTTTGTTTATAAAGGAATGTATTTTTTGTCTTAATTGTACTTGAGTGTTTATAATTCCAGTTAAGCCATGCATAGGTGGCACCATGAGTTAACTTGGTTTATTATGGATTTGAGTCTGGTTGGGTTAGAGAAATTAAAAAATTATTGATTATAAGTCAAAATATATTTCATTTAATTAACCAATTATAATGGACTAAGATATTTTATTTGAATCTCTACTAATAATTTATCCTACTACAGGGTGCTAACTGGACACAGGACTTCAAGCTGTCTTAGGAGCAAATTCATAGTACACTCACAATCATTGGTTGATGTTAGTCAACTTGAGTTGTTTAATGCCTTTTTTGGCTTTAACATAGGATTTGATGCATCATTTAATGTAGAACCAAGAATATGGTATTTATATGACTAAAGTTTAGCATCATTTCATGGATTCCTAGAGTAGTGGGATAGGGGCAGATGACACTCATACTAAGATTCAAATTAGAATGTTAGTATTTGTCCAATTATGGTGGTAAGAGGGAAGGCATGTCATTGGTGTGTGCAACAATACTACTTTGACTATTAATGTATGCTCACTCTCAACCACTACTGAATCAATTTTATTATTCTTCATTTATAGTCTCATCTTGCAAGATGGATCGAAATTGGTTAAATACAAATCACATGTCAAAAGAGTATGAGAATGGAGTTGAAGAATTTATAGAATATGCAAAACAAAATAGCCCAAATTTTAATGGAAAATTGTATTGTCCGTGCATTAATTGTCTAAATGGGAGAACACAAGACATAATACTAATACGGAAGCATCTTATTTGTGATGGAATGATGAAGAATTACACAACTTGGACTTGGCATGGTGAAAGGATTGATAATTCAGCAAGATCACAAACTAACGACGAAGATGTCACCATTGAAGATCGAATAGAGGACATGCTGGGTGATGTGGGTGAAAGTAGCTTCCTTAAAGCACATGCCCCTTTATATGATACATTGAGGACAGATTCAGAGACTCCATTGTATCCTAGCTGTAAATCTTTCACACAATTGTAATCGACACTAAGATTGGTGAATTTGAAGGCAAAATATGGTTGGACTGATACAAGTTTTAATGAATTATTCCATATATTAAAGGATATGCTCCCTGACAATAATACTTTGCCAAACCGTATGTATGAAACCAAGAAGATACTTTGTCTGATGGGTTTAGAATATAAAAAGATACACGCTTGTCCTAATGACTGTTATACAAGAAAGAGTTTAAATCTCTTAACAATTGTCCAAGATGTGGTGTATCACGTTATAAAGTTAAGGACGAGGATAATGAGGGTTAGGACATTGATAAAAAGTCTCCTCCTGCAAAGGTTGTCTGGTATCTTCCAATAATTCCTAGGTTTAAGCGGTTGTTCGCCAATCCGGGAGATGCAGAAAATTTGTTATGGCATTCAAAGGCCAAATCCCCTACTGGCCAGCTTCGACATCCAGTTGATTCTCCACGATGGAAGAAATTTGACTGTCTATTTCCAAGTTTTGGTAGTGATCCAAGAAAACTGAGAATAGGATTAGCTACAAACAGAATGAACCCTTTTGGGAATTTAAGTACCAACCATAGCTCATGGCCAGTTTTATTGGTAATTTACAATCTTCCCCCGTGGTTGTGCATGAAGCGTAAATATGTTATGTTGTCGATGATGATTGCAGGTCCAACACAGCCAGGAAATGACATTGATGTGTATCTAAGTCCTTTGATAGAAGACTTAAAGCTCTTGTGGGAGGAAGGAGTTGATGTGTTTGATGGCTATTTGCAGCAGAGCTTTAAGTTGCGTGCAATGTTATTTTGTACCATCAATGATTTCCCAGCATATGGAAACTTAAGTGGCTATAGTGTAAAGGGTCATTATGCTTGTCCTATCTGTGAAGAAGATACTAGTTATCTTCAATTGAAACATGGAAAGAAGACCATTTATAATAGACACAAAAAATTTCTATCAAAAGACCATCCATATCGTAAATTGAAGAAAGCTTTTAATGGTTATCAGGAGGATGAAATTGTCAAAGAACCATCAACTGGTGAAGAAGTTTATGATCGGGTGAGCAATATCAACATTCCATTTGGGAAGTTCCAAAAAAAGTCTTCAGACAAAAACATATGGAAGAAGAAATCAATTTTCTTTGATCTTCCATATTGGAGGCACTTAGATGTACGTCACTGTATTGATGTCATGCATGTGGAGAAAAATTTTTGTGATAGTGTCATTGGCACACTTTTGAACATTAAAGGAAAGACAAAAGATGGAGTCAATGCCCGTCAAGACCTAGCTGAAATGGGAATTCGTGCAGAATTACATCCAAGACCTGAAGGCAAGAGAACATATCTACCACCAGCATGTCACACTCTGTCAAAAAAGGAGAAAAGAAGTTTATGTGGTTGTCTTCGCAGTATTAAAGTGCCACAAGGATACTCTTCAAATATTAAGAGCCTTGTATCCATGAAAGATCTGAAGTTGGTGGGGTTAAAGTCTCACGTCTGTCATGTTTTAATGCAGCAACTCTTACCTATTGCTATACGTGACATATTACCCAAGGATGTCAGACATGCCATTATGCGTCTATGTTTCTTCTTTAATCAAATATGTGCCAAGGTGATTGATGAAAAGTTGTTGGATGAATTGGAAAATGAGGGTGCAATCATATTATGTTTGTTGGAGATGTATTTTCCCCCCTCTTTTTTTGATATTATGGTCCACTTAATTGTTCATCTAGTTAGAGAGATTCGATTATGTGGGCCAGTTTGTTTGAGGTGGATGTACCCAATTGAGAGATACATGAAGATCTTTAAAGGGTATTCTAAAAATCCATACAGACCTGAAGCTTCTATTGTTGAAAGGTATATTGCAGAAGAAGCCATAGAATTTTGTTCACAATACTTAGCACAAACAGAACCCATTGGTGTTCCTACTAGTCGTCATGATGATAGAATAAATGGTAAGGGCACTCGTGAGATAAAAGTTGAAACCAAAGATCTTCATTTGTTGAGTATGGCACACTTGTATATTCTGAATAATACAGATGAAGTTCTTCCCTACATAGATGCTCATAAAGACATGTTGAAGGAACTTAACCCTAAAATGAGTGAAAGGTTGTTGGTTAAAGAGCATAACAACCAGTTTGTTAGTTGGTTTCAAATTCAAGTCTTTTCAAATCAGAATGCATCTGATACATTGAAATGGCTAGCACATGGTCCTAGACATAATGTCATCACTTGGACTGGGTATGACATTAACAAATACTCTTTCTACACAAAGCTGCAAGATGAAAAGACCACGGTCCAAAATAGTGGAGTATCTATTGAAGCCACCTCAATGCACTTTTCTAGTTCAAAGGACAAAAATCCTGGCGTGGCATCCATGAGTTACTTTGGGTACATTGAGGAAATTTGGGATGTCGATTACACTAAATTCAAAGTACCTTTATTTAAATGTCAATGGATTGATAGCAATACTGGTGTTCAAATTGACCAGATGGGCTTTACTTTGATTGATCTTAAGAAGTTTGGTCATAAAGAAGAGCCATTTATACTAGCACAACAAGCAAAACAAGTTTTTTACGTCACAAACCCATGTAATGGTAGGTGGTCTATAGTCCTAAAAGGAAAAGTCAATGATATCACAATTAGGTACGATGATGATGATGGTGATGAGACCATTGACATCCCTATTTCACCACGAATGCCTACTACAATAGACTATATGGAAGACAACTTGGTCCATGCAACTCGGCATGACCATGATGAAGGCATATGGAAAAATTTAACTAAGTTATGTAAACTTTAGGGTTTCCATTATTATTTTTATTATGTAAATTTGTTCATTTCCATGTTTAGCTCTGCTATAATTAAGTTATGTGTTCTTATAAAGCTTTTATTTTTTTTTAATACAGGCACATGGCATCTCGTCTAGCATCTCCTCCAGCATCTCCTCCAGCATCTCCTCTGCCACCAACTTCGAAGAAGAGTCGGCAAGCCACACAACTGAAAGGCTTGACTGTTAGACACATGTCTGGAGGAAAGCTGACTGTGTCTGTTGATCCTAAGACTGGAAAGGTCTCAGGTCCACATAGTACCCAATTTAATAGCTATTTGGGTACACTGGCTAGAGAAAAGGTATTTATTGTAATGAAGTTTTTTTTAAATTATTATCTACTTTGAATGTTTAGTTTATATTTATTTGATATATTTGTATGTAGGTGTCTATTCTTCATCCATCGTGGGATTATGTGGAGGAGACTGTGAAGAATTTGATTTGGCAAGATCTCTTGGTAAGTACTAAATGAATACTTCCTTAACATATCATTGACTTGTTCATATACTGAAGTTAACTAACTACTTCTTTACTATAGGAACATTTTGATCTTGTAAATTCTGATATGGTAAGGAAGAAGATTCTGAGTTCTATAGCAAAAATGTGTAGACAATTCAAATCCACATTGACCACTAAGTGGGTTTTTGCGGAAGATGTGGTTAAGAAGGGATTGACTCCTTGCCAAAAATATGGCATAGATGAGGAGACATGGAAGAAATTTGTGCATTCTAGGAAAGCTCCTGATTGGGAGGTATGATTTTCCTTGGTTTAATTTTGGCTTAACTTAAATTGCTAGTTACTTACTCTTTTTTTTTTTCTATTTCTTGTAGGAAAAAAGATTAAAAGCAAAGGAGATTCAGAGAAGAAATGTGGCCCCCCATTGTTTATCTCGTGGAGGATATGATCTGTTGACAAAGAAAATGATGGAGGAGAAGAAACAAATGCGGGAGTCAGAGTTGTCATCCTCTGGTTTAAGCCAAGAGGAAATTCCTCCACCATCTCCTCCAACACGTCACCAGAAGTGGAAGAGGACTCGCACAAAATCTTCTGGTCAGATGACATCTGAGGAAGCTAGGCAGATTGCGTCAAAAATTGTAAAAATTGTAAGTGAAATGATTGATTCCCTTACTTTCATTTTAGTTACGCTTGTCCTAATTTTTATCTTTTCATATTTTATTGTAGGATGAGATAGAGCAGCAATTGAGTCAGGGATCTTTCATCCCTCGTGGTCGTGACGATATCTTGACAAGGGCTATTGGAAGACCTGAGCATCCTGGCCGTGTTCGTGCTGTTGGTAAAGGGGTGGGAGTCCGACAGTATTTTGGACCACCATCAAACGATGGTCAGTCCTCCACATCATTCAGCCAAGAAGATATTGCTGAACTAGAGAGGACCCTCAAGGCAAGACTGGAGGAGCAGTTGACTCCAACCCTCACTGCAAGACTTGAGGAGCAATTGACTCCATCCATTACTGCACGAGTCAGGGAGGAGTTTATGCAGGCCTTTGGTCCGACTCTAGCATCGATTGCTGGCTCACAGTCACTGCAACCCGTTGACCCTGTTCCTCCTACATTAGGTAGTTATTTATATCTTATGATTTATTTAATTACTTGCTAACTTAATTTACAAGTTTATATCTTTTTCATATTTGTAGGTGCACGAGTTAGCACTAAGGGTAGTTGTGCTGACCTGATTACTGCTGAAGGGACTAGTGATGTGCCTGTTGATCCCAAGATATCCACAAGGCTGAATAAATATGGATTGTGGATTGAGGATGATAAGGGTCAACAAAAATTGGTGGCCAATGCATCAGTTGACTTCGAGGCTTCAACCATCCACACTGTTGCTTTGGCACATAACTTAGTCAAAGTGGTGGTTGAAGAGGTTATAGATGTTGCTGTTGTAGTCCCTGTCCCCACTGATGAGGTGCAGACAGTGGAACAGGCCCTTCACACCTTCATTGCGTGGCCTAGGCATCTGGTAGAACCGCTTCTTGCAAAGGTTTGTCTCTCATTTCTAACTTTAACATTAATTTAATTATTTACTTCATTATTACTAATTATTATGTAAAAACTGGTACAATCATGCATTTCAGGATAAGGAGAAGGAGAAGGAGAAGAAGAAGGAGAAGACACCGGATGTGGAGGAATCATCAAGACCCATATATGATTTGTTGGCAATTTCTCCACAGTTGTTTATAAAGGAATTCGAACTACAATGGGATGCTCGGTTATTTGGGGTGCAGAATGAAGAATTCCCTATATACATTTCCTACACAGATGCCTTGGAGATTGCTCAAGGAAATCAATGTCTAAACATAGTTGTTCTACAAGTTTGGACACTGTAAGTACATATATAGCTTTTACATACACTGCTTTATTTAAGGTTATATGACATGTATGCATGTTAACCATATTGGTATATTATAGGATGTTGCATCAGATGGCAGAGGAGCAAGGCTGTATAGATACTTATGGATTCTTGGAGCCCCAATCAATACAAAAATCAGGAAATAGAAGAGAAGAAGTTCAAAAATATATCCAAGGCTGGGTGATGGAGTCAAAGCGAGATATATACCTCGGGGCTTATTTAAACCAGTAAGTTATGCAAAATATCATTTTTCCTTACATTATTCTATTCAAAAACTTCTAATTATTGGTAATTATACAAAAACCATTGGTAGCTATTGGTTATTTTACCTAAGAAGAATGTTGTGTGTTGGTTCTGCTCATTGGGGAGGAAACCTGACATTGACATCAAAAGTATTGTAAACGGGTATGTATTTTTAACATCCTACTTGTATTTTTATATGAGTTCTTTTATTTTAAAGCCTAAACCCTAACAAATATTTTTCATCAGTGTACTTAAGGTTTGCAGTACTTTACGTGGAAAATACACAAGCACCCCTCCAAATTGGAGTTTTATTACGGTATGTACCTTTTTAGTGTATCTTATTTAAGTTTTTATGCTAAATTATATACTAATAAGTCGTATTTTTTAGTGTAGCAAACAACCTGGATCTTTCGAGTGTGGATATTACGTGATGTATTGGATGTGGCTCATTATTTTAGGAAACATTAAAGATACTTGGGATGAGGTAAGTATCATCTTATTTCACTAAATTGTTACATTCAATTTATTTGTTATAATCGGAACTAATGAATAAGTTATTTCATTTTTACAAGCATTTACAAAGAAAGAAGTATTGCCTAATCAAACCATACAAATGGTTAGAGACAAATGGGCAGAACACTTTGTTAAAATTAGGAACTCTCAATTGAACATATAGAGTTAGGGAATTACTCACACTTGTACCAAATCAAATTAAGAAGGAACAAACAATTGCACATAGAGAGAGAGTTAGGGTTTTCTTTACTTCTTCTATCTAAATGATTAATTGTAATTGTATTGTTTATGAAATGAGAATTTTGTTTCATTATTTGTAATTGTAATTGTAATTGTTTACTTGTTATAATAACATTTCATTAATATATATGCAATTACCAGGTCTTATAACAGAAATATTAATATAAAACAATTTCAAATAAACAAAGTTGATCGAAAATCTACGTCGGTTATGGTAGAAAACGACGTTAAATCCATATTTCAACGTCGGTTATTACAATAACCGACGTTAAATCAATAAAATAAACATATTTCAACGTCGGTTATAAAAATAACCGACGTTATATAATCAACTTTTAACGTTGGTTATAAAAATAACCGACATTAAATCCCAAAGTTTCCACGTCGGTTACTAAAATAACCGACGTTATATCATGAAGTTTCAACGTTGGTTATTTTAATAACCGACGTTAAATTTAACGTTGCTTGATTCAACGACGCCTCATTTTTCGACGTTAAATGTCCAATTTAACCGACGTAAAAAGGCCTTTATCTAGTAGTGTAATATGAAAACAGTTTCACTTCATTAATACAAATCTTCTTCTCGTCTTTCATTGGGATCCATTATCCTCTGTTCATCTCTATTTTACTTCTTTACACATAGTGCTTAAGCATTTTTTTTTCTCAGTTATGAAAATATCTCAACTCGTTCGAATGCTGATTTGGACAAGAATCGATTTTAAGCTTCTCACTTGAGTATTGTTTCGTGACTCAAGCGAGGTGCAATCTACACCCAAAATGTGTTTGAATTTGGAAATCATGCCTCCAAATGCTATCACTCAAGCGTTGATTTGTCTCTTGAGCAACATACATGTAAAGATTTCTGCTACTCAAAGCAAAGTTTCATCTATTCTTTTCTTCATTTCTTTTATTTTCTTATTATTTTCTGCAAAATATAAAAATTAAGATAAAAATGTATTTTTGGAAACAACAAAAAAATTATATTTATATTTAGGTTTTGAGAGAAATTAAATCATTTAAACATAAATTAGTGTTAGAATTGATATTCAAATTCAGTTAAAAGTAATATTTGTAGAATAAGGATTTTGTAAGATACAATTTGGACAGATATATACTGTAATACTTAGGTTGCCTAGACCTATATAAATGTGACAATTCTTTTAATACAAAAAAATAGTTTAGAGAATTAGTTACATTTGATAGCTTAATTGAAATTTATTAAATATTAAAATAAAATAATTAAATTCTTTAATCATAAAAAATTTTCATTATAGAATTTTTCAAATATAGTGAAAGAAGAGAGATACCAAAGAGATGCAGAAAGTGAAGAAAGGCATGAGATAGAATGAAAAAGATAATTATATTTTAAAAAAAAATTAGAATTATAATTTAGTTCATTAATTTTTTAAAATTCTTAAATTTCAAATTTTATTTCTTTAAATATCCAAACAAAAAACTTTAATCTAATTATTTAAATATCCCATTAAAATTACTTTTCCATTTTAAAATCTTTATGTAAACACATCGTCAAGGGTTTGAATTGCAATTTCACACATGCAACAATCCATTTTGTATCATGTGTTATGTTTTTTTCCCTTTTGAATATTCAATTTTTTTCAAAATTGCCATTCGCACCAAGGAGATCTCCTTTAAGAAACCTACCAAATGGGACGAGCTTAAGATAAGTGTCATTGATTATCTTCTTTGATCAGTAATAATTATATGTCTTTTTAATTATTGGACATTTTCTTTAATTATTCCTTCTTTCCTCTAAGTAAATTCAATATTCCCCAGAAGCAATTATCACTAGCAAATATATTAATGATGAGAAATGAATTTTTGTGCTATCCTAATAATACATTACTTGTTCCGTTATTTAAAATCTGACTGAGAAAGCGTAAGTTTCTGAACGAAATTCTGCTCGTAATTGGTTATTCATAACATATATCGCAGGTATTCTAGAGAAAATAGTAAAGGTAAAGGAATGGATTCACTTGAAGGATAATAAAGGAAGAAATGCTCTTCACTATGCAGCATCTACAGGTTACCTAAATGGTGTTGACTGCTTGCTTCAAAATTGTGGTTACTGCAATATGGAAAAAGACAAAGATGGCCTTTTTCCTCTTCATCTGGCTTCTGCATGTGGACATGCAGAGGTGGTAAAGAAATAGTTGATAACTATGGTCGAAATTTTGTTCACATTACAGCTCAAATGGGACAGTTTAATGTGTGGTAAGGTACGTCTTGCAAGATGCAAATGAAGTTATAGATATGATAAATGACCAGGATAACTATGGAAACACTCCATTGCATTTGGCTGCCTCGAACTACCATCCAAAAATTGTGCAAGCATTGACATGGAACAATAAAGTAGATCTCAATTTGCTTAACCAAAAAAATCAAACAGCTCTTGATGCTTTTGAGGAATTTAAACAATAAAATCCGTCCCTCCCACAGGCAAGTATAAGTACCGTGTTTGCTCAAGAATTCAAGATTTATATATGGTTTTTTTAGTTTATAGTGATATCTATGAGAATCCAACTTAGGTCTTCACCACTGTTACTGGATATTTAAATATACTTTTAACTTTTTAAAAATAGTTTTTTTATGTTTTAATTTCTTATCTCTGGGTCGTATATCTTAAAGTAAAATTATTGTTAAATAACTCTTCTCGGTGTACTTAATGCTTGCAAATATCCATTTTCAAGTATAAAAGATTATTGCATCCATTGACAATGGTGAAGTTGTCTATCTCTACTTTTTATTTACGATATATTACCCAATTTTTGTTTTAGTTTATAGTTTGGATTAATAATCAATAAAATATAGGATATTAAAAAACCCATTCTCGTATTCAGATTAAAACAAATTACATAAAATTTTCAAGAACTAAAAATATATATTCTCAAAATATTTGCTTCAATCGGGTTCTTATTGATCAAAATTATTTTTGTTGGAAAATTCCACATCGACTAAAAATGAGGTTGAACTATAATATATAACTAAGGTGTAAACCTCACATTCTAAACCGGTTTTGAGGGTGAATTAAACCTATAATCACTTTCTACATGGTATCAGAATCTGGTTAATAAGATTGTTGGGCTTAAATTCAGCCACTTGTTAATATACTGAACCTTGGTTGACAGGTTGTTGGACCTAAATTGGGTCACCTATTAATAGATTATGATCTCGTTCTACATGGTGTGAGAAGCCCTGATTGTTAATAAAGTTGTTAACGGGCCGCTATGTAGAGCCTTGATTGTTAGTAGGTTGTTGGACCTAGATTGGGTCACCTGTTAACGGGTCACGTTCGAGTTGAGAATGATTCCTCAACGTGAGGGGAGGGTATTAAGAAAATCCCACATTGACTAAAAATGAGACCGAACTATAGTATATAAGTGAGGTGTAAACCTCATCTTTTGAACCGGTTTTGAGGGTATCAAAGCCTCTTTAACAAGATTGTTGGGCCTAAATTCGGCTACTTGTTAATATATTGAACCTTGATTGACAAGTTGTTGAACCTAGATTAGGTCACCTGTTAATAGATTATGATCCCCGTCTACATGGTTTGAAGAGCCCTAATTTATGTAGAGCCTTCATTGTTAGCAAGGTAGTTGGACTTAGATTCGAGTTAACGTGATGATGTGAGGGGAGGATGCTCTGGGAAATCCCACGTTGACTAAAAATGAGACTGAACTATAGTATATAAGTGAGGTGTAAACCTTATCATTTGCAGCAGAAAACATGCTCTCAACTAAAATCTACTGGTGTGCAAAATGCTAAAAGAGGTTAAGCTCTATCGAGGTTCCTCCCCCCTCCACGAAAAGAGGTTTCGCAAAAGCCCCAAATATGGATCTTTACAAGGACAGAATTGATACTCTTATAGTGGTTTCAACCCTTATTTTTACAGTAGCATTTGCCGCAGATTTCACTTTACCTGGTGGAGCTAATAGTTCTACTCCAGGACAAGGCATGGCTGTTATGCTGAAACACGTGTGGTTTAAACCATTTATATTCTGCATCACAACATCCATGTACGATGGCATTAGTGTAGCTATTATACTCATTTGGGCTCAATTGGGAGATATAACTTTGGCTCTTTTTGCCCCTTTTAGGAGTCTCTCTTGCAACCCTATCAGTGGCATTCTTGCCGGTATTCACCTTTTTATAAGTGATCTCAGTTGGCTGGCCATTACTATTCTGATTTTATTTGTGATCCTCATTCTCCTGCTTATGTTTCTCTACACTCTTCTCTAGTTCCCCTCAAACTCAAGCTGCCTAATAATGCGATGAATTTCTTTCTTTCCTTTTAAGTTTCTGACATGGTGATGAAGGCCTAAAAACTAAAATCAAAGATGCATGGTGTTTTGAGAAAATTCCAAACATAATGCATAGTCAAGACACCACATTCCCTTTACATTTAATCCTTTATTTAGTATTCCTTATATTTCTTAGTTTAATTTCTAATGTTTGTTTAATTACTTATCAAGCTTAATTTTAATTGAGTTTATTTTCCTTTGTTTTGTAGGACTTTCTAAAGGCATCACACCTTGGATAAGCTCACCCCATCACATTTTGGGTTTTGGAGCCACCAAATACTTTGAGGGGTGCACCCCACTTCTCTCCCTAAGTGTTGCCACGTTTTTTGCACCTTTTTGGGAGCATCAAGCCTATTTTGAAGTGCTTTTAGCACCCCTTTGCAGCAGCCCACATCTTTGGCCCTTTAGGAAGGTGTAAACCTAGTTTCTAAACCATTCTTTAGGGTTAATTTACATGTAATTTCAGCTGCATTTGATTATAATTTGGGGGCCATCCAAGCCTATAAATAGGGCTCCCATTCACCATGTAAGGGGACTTTGAATGATAGAAAATCAGTGAGAATTTTTCAGCTTGTGTTGTGAGTGTTCCTCACCCTCTCTTAGCCTTATCTTGAGTGTGATTCAAGTGGCGGCACCACCACTTATCTTGGGTATCCACCACCCAAGTGGCGTGACTCATCCATTGCCATTTCACTTCATTTGGTTCTTATCTTCTTTCTACTTATTCTATGTTATGTTTATTTTTATTTCCATTTGCCTACCATGTGTTTGATTAATTGTCCTAACATCATATTTCCTTTTCCTCCTCTTGAATCCCATTTGAAATGAACCTTCACATCTAGATAACATCATGTTATCTTAATGTCTAGTGGGGATTTTGGTAAAGACTGGGTGTCGATCAATCTCCAAAAAGATTCCCTCAACAAAAAGATGTAGTAATAGGAACCTGAGTATCAATCCTAGGAAGTAGTGAGAATAGGTGATGAGAAATGGGTGATTCAAATGAGGGAAATGAATGAAATGCAACCTAAAATCAAAATAAATCTATAAATAAACCTAAAATGGGGTTAGAAAACTATATGATATGGGATGGAATGAAAACAGAATGCAAAACACAAAACAGTACAGAATTCACAAAAGTGACCACAATGAATAGTGAAACAAGGTCAAATATGATGAAATGGATGAATGAGTGGGTCAATGATGGTCCAATATGTCTTATGTGATATATGAATGATGTGGTAAAAATATTGATGTAAAAAATATGGACAGAAATGCAAGTTGGCTGACACACATGCAAAAATGGCTAAGTTTGGTGCACTAACCTTGGTCCAAAAATGAAAGTGGTCAAAACGGTGAAGTAGCTGCACAAAACGTTAGTAAACACAAAAATATGGATATTTTACAAAGGCATGGTCGACAAAATATGTACAGAAAATGGTCTTGACCGAGAGTCACTAAATCTGGCTAAGTTTGGTGCACCAAATGGCACCTCTCTCGGTCAAAGACAAAACTGTTTACAATTTTTAAATTCTGGATGGACAGAAATGGTCTAATGTATGAATGATGGATGTTGTAAATTTCTTGGTCGAGCAAAAGTGAAAATGGCTAAGTCAAATTTCAAAATCTTGGGCTGATCGAGCCAAAAACTAGCCAAAACTAACCAAAAATGGGGTGCTCTCGGTCAGAGCTCAAACCAGTGACTTTTGCTCGGTCAAGAATGAAATGGCATGCATGAAATGTATGGTTGACCTAGGGAAATTTAATTATTTTTCAGTTTTGGATTTTCTAAAGTGGAGATGGCTCAATGGGTGAGTGTTTGGTGCGTTTTGGCTCAAAACTGGCTAAGTTTATGGCTAACTCTGGACCAGTGGCAAATGAATGATATGAATGTATGAATGAATGCACCAATGTATGTTTTTGGTTTTTCTAATTTTTCAGGGGGATTTGTCGCAAAGAAAGTTCAATGAAATGGATGAAAATCAACCTAAAACTACACTAGACTAATGCATGAAATGTAAAGTGTGGCTAAGCATTTAAATCCTAATCTAATGAACTAAAACAGAACACTACCTAAGGAAAACAGTAAGCTATTCTAATAAAAAACAGTAGCTACCTAACGTGACAAGCTAGTGATTCAAGGTTGGTTTGGGAGTGCTACAACTAAAGATTAGTATACCCCATGGCTAGGCCCCAATTAACCTATCTCTCAAAAGATATTTTAGTAGTGCACACTAATTCTTGAGTCCGAAAGAAACCTCCCTATTCCCCAACAAAGACTCACAAGCAAATCAAGTTAAAGCAATTAAAGAAGGCACATAAAGTTCACTACACTACAACGCATCAAATTTTAAAGAAAGCAACCAAACGCAAATCCTAAAGAAATGTGATAGTGTGCCTAAAGCCAATCTTAGATCTTAGTATTTCTTGATATTGTGAGACCTAAAATAGATTAGGAATCACCATAAAGATTTGCAAGATTCACCTCCAATCGGTGGGAAGGTTTCCAAAAGCTTAGGAAAATCAAGAAATCAAGACTAAGAGTTGTTAAGCCCGCAACACCACAATCTTTGATCTTTGTTCGGTGTAAAACTATCTAAAGCATCTAAGAACTAAAGAAAAGCATTTAAACAGTGTAGAAGAACACAATCCAAATCAAACACAAGAAGAACAATGGAAGAAATGAAGCGGAAAACATACATACATTGAAGACAAAGTGACGCGCAAGAGAAGAGAAGGAAGCCATGATCGCGGGAAAAATTGAGAGAAAACGAGAGCCCTTTGCATTAGATCTGATCATATACTTCAACAACACACAATTTACACTGAGTTTTTACAATATATACTCCTACACAAGTTATTACAATAGGATTGGTTGTAGACAACCAAATTACAATGAAGTGGAAGTAGAATAGACGCGCCAGCTCATAAGTTAAGTGCTTCAGTCAACTTGCAACACACATAATTTCATCGTTTCTGCTTCAAATTCGATGATTCAAAATCTCAGTTAAAGCTTTGCATCTTATCTTTGAAACGCCACCATTCTTGCTTCATTTAGAGAACTGGAGAATTTTCTATAATTAAATCACTGGAACACGTTCACTGCGCTGATCCGGCCTGGTGAACCCCACTTCATTAGCTTATGTAAAATTCAAATCAAATCCAAATTAAGTGATTATAGAGCTCAATTAAAGCCCATTAAGTTAGCTAATTAGCAAATCCAATTTCGTCCAAATCAGAGACCATTTGAGTTCTAGAGCTCAATTTAAGCGTTGGTGACTCGTGGGACGCGTGAGCTGCACTTGTGCCAACTTCAAACATGTGTGGAGACTTCATTTCAAGTCCAAATCACGCGCTTTTTGCTAAAAGCTGCACGTGTCTAGTTTTATTTGCAACCAGAATCAAGAGTTTTAGATCTCTGTAGAAATTACAATAAATAAAACAGTGGACGATGTCAGTTTTCGAATACAATAAAACAATGCTTAATTTACTGTTTTTATGCACATTTCTATGTTAAGGCCTCAAATGGTCCAATAACTCAAATAATGCTTAATTTATCTTTGTTAACAACTTATAAACATTAATATAATATTATTAGACACTTAAATTATGATAAAAATCAGTCACCTCAGTTTTCCTCTAAAATCAATCTAATCATCAACTCAAACCATAATCTATAAAAGGGGCCTACATCACATGGTTATCTGAAAAAGATTCAACTTAAGCTAGGTAATCTCGGATACACTCAATACTGAAGTCTCTGCCCTTTGTAGTTTTACTTTGTTCTTTATCCTTTGAGATGGAGATTGAACTTCGTTTTCATGTGCATCTTATTTGAGTAGTCTATCTTATATATTGTATGCTACTCGTCATTTTTACATGGATAATCATTTGGCTTTATGAGCTATAAAATCATTTATGTTATTTTTATAATCAAGTATACTCTCTGAAAGGAATTTTGTATGTACATATGATTGGATAAAATAAACAATAATTGTATCAAAATATTAGTAATATTCAGTCTTGTATGGTAGCAATGTATATTTTACTAATTAAAAATATTATTCTGCTGTGTATTTATCCCTAAATTCGTATCCTTGTAGCAAGATTGTTGATTTTCTTCCTATTTAGTAAAAATCATACTAGTAGCATGATTATGGTTTAACACTTTGTTTTTTTATTTTTTTTTCTTATAATGAGTTTAGTGATATATTGAGTTGCAGAAATGAATGAGATTTCTGGCGAAATCTAATGGAAGAAGTTATATATGGTGCCACATTATTGATGCCATAAGTTTAAAATGAATTGTTAGGACAAGATGCCACGAAATCATGTTTGTTTGATGCAACTTACTCATATATTTATTCACATTTGCTAATGTTTCCAAAAAGTTATGTTCTGATGATTACAAGGAAAGGCATTACCCTACCTATCATGAATGGTTGTTACATGAGTTATTTTATTTATAGTTTGATAACTCTATTGTTGAGAATTTATTTTTCAATATTTTGTTTTTATTGATTATATGTGCTAACTTTTTCAGATTAGAAGAATAAAAGACACATCTGCTGATCTGTATTGAAGTTATTGAGAGTATATGCCTGGATCAATATCTTAAGTTATGAGCTATTAGTTTGCTGTATGTTAGTGTGTTTTACATGTTATCTGATATTATCATATTATTACCAGATGTTGAAGGACCCAATATAGAAACTCCCATATTATGAGATTTTATGACTTTATATTTGGTGTACTTGATGTCACATAGCTAAGGCTATAGGTGTTTGTAAGTCCAACATATTTTGATGCCTGTGTATTTTTCTATTAACTGTTGACAAATTAAGATGGTTGATGAGTCAAATATTTATCCTATTTTATTTATCTAATTATGTTTTTTTAATGTTTATAAGTTGTTAATAATGATAAATTAAGTGTTATTTGAGTTATTGAACCATTTGAAACCTTAATACAGAAAAGTGCATAAAAACAGTAAATTAAGCATTATTTTATTCTAACCCAAAACTGACATGGTTCACTGTTTGATTTATTGTAATATTACAAAGATCCAAATTTATTGATTCTGGTTGCCAATGAAAGTAGACACGTAGAGCTTTAAACCAAATTTGAAGCGTGCAATTTGGACAAGAATTAAAGATTCCACACGCGTTTGAAATTGGCCCATGTGCAGCTGAAGCACAAGCTCACGCGTCTCGCGAGTATCATGCACTTAAATTGGGCTCCAGGATTCTATTGATCTCTGAATTGAGTGAAACTTATTGCGTTATTTAGCTAACTTAAAGGGCCTTAATTGGGCGCTGATTTCATGTAATTTGGACCTGAATTGAAATTTATATAAACTTATGAAGTGGGGTTCACCAGGCTGGATTGCCTAGTGAACATGTCTCAGTATTTTATTTATGAAAAGCGCGCCACAACGCCAAATGAAGTGGGAATGGTGGCGTTTTAAATTTATCTCACAGAGCTTTGTAGTGGCTTTTGAATTGTCGCATTTGGAGCTAAAACGAAGAATCTGTGTGCGTTTCAAGTCAGCTGAAATGCATTCCACGTGTGCCTGCACGCCAAAACGTTTCAAATTCTATATAACTTTGATTGTGTACATTCGTTTCTATTGTAATTAAGTTGTACTTGAGTATATATTGTAAGAACTCAGATAAAAAACATAAGTTGTGAAGTTTACATTCAGATCTAATGCAGAGCTATTCGAATTCTCTCTTCTCTTCACGCATCCATGGCTTTCACTTTCTTCTCTCTTGCACGCCATTGTTTCTTCACTTGTGTATGTGATTTCGTTTCTTTCTTCCATAGATCCTCTTGTGTTTGATCTGTTCTTTGTTCTTTGCATCTTCTCTTTAATGTTTTTCTTAATTGCTTTGAGTAAGAAATAGGATTTTACACCGAACAAGGTCCACAAGTGTGGTGTTGCGGGCTTAGCATGGCTTGGACTTGATTTCTTGGTTTGCCTTAACTAGTGAATGCTATCCGGATAGGAAGTGGAAGCTAGCAAATCTTTGATGTTTCCTAATCTGTTTTAGGGCTCTTAATACCAAGAAAATCAAAAGCCAAGGGTGGCTCTAGGCGCGTTACCATTGCTTGCTAGGAAGGCGTTTGGTTGCTTTGATTTTAATTTCATGCGCATAGTAGTGTAGTGATTTACATGCTTTTGTTTAAATGCTTTGAAGCTTGACTTTCTTGCGGATCCTTGTTGGGGAATAGGGAGGTTTCTTTCGGACCTAGTGTTGTGCGTGAACTACTTGGATGTCTTCTAAGGGGTAGGTTAATTGGGGCCTAGCCATGGGTTACACCAATTCTAGGTTGTAGCCCTCCCAAACCACTTGGATTTGTTTGCTTGTCACGCTAGGGGAGATTTAATGCTTTCTTTAAATGCTTTTCTAGTGTAGATTTATGAGCTTTGCCACTGTTTTTAATTCTGCATTAGTTTAGGTTAGTCTTAGGTCCATTTTCATTCATTTTTCTTCACTTTATTTCACCAAACCCCCCCTCCCCCCTAAAAAAAAATAGAAAAATTGAAAATACTCATTGGTGCATTCATTCATATATCATTAGCATTCATTTCCCACTAGTTTCAGGTCTGGTTTAGCTAGCTATAGACTAGATCAGATTTTGAGCCACAAACTTCACCATTCATTGCACCATATCCATAGCATTCAGTCATCTCATTCATAGAAAATCAAAAATTGAAAAATAACATCATTTCTCTCGGCCAACCATACATTTCATACATACCGTTTCATTCTTGGTGCAGCAAAGTTGGCTGGATTTAGTTCTTGACCGAGAAGGCTTGATTTGTGGCTAGTCTTGGCTAGTTTTTGGCTCGGTCAGAACTTGATCTTGGATTTTGGCTTAGCCATCTTCAACTTTGCCCGAACCATATTTTTACCACTTCATTCTTTCATCCATTAGATCATTTGAGCTCGGCCAGAGTTTTAAAAAAATCAGAAATAGTTGCACTTGACCGAGAGGTGTACTCTTTGGTGCACCAAACTTAGCCAAATTCTTTGATACTCGGTCAACTTTCATTTTTGTACATATTTTACTAACCTTGTCTTTGTAAAAAGTGTTTGGTTTTGTGTTTACTAACATTTGGTGCAGCTACTTCATAGTTTTGATCAACTTCAATTTTTGACAAAGGTAAGGGCTCTTAACTTGAGTTTGAGTTGGTTAATTTGTGAATTCTGTACTAATCTGCATTGCATTTTTTTTTAATTAGCATTCTGTTTTCCATTTCATTTCATATCATATAGAATTTAACCCCATTTAGGTTCATTTAGTTTTAACTTGATTTTTAGGTTGCATTGCATTGCATTCATTCATTTTTCTCTCATTTGAATCACTTATCTCTTATTCTTCTTTACTCTTTACTTCCACGGATTGATATCTTGGTTCCCACTATTACTACATTGCTTATTTGTTGAGGGAATCATTGTTTGTAAAGTGTATTGCGACGTACACTTTCAATGTTGTAGTAAATGTCTTTTTAAATTACTTGCCCTACAAGTTTTATCCTAAACCACAAATAACATTTATTCCAAACAACACTAATTACCTTACATCCAAAGAATAAACAAATTTTCAACGTTTTCACTTTATAGTCCATATAGAGGCATAATTGAGATTTGCCAATTGGATTCCTCTTTTATGTAAGTTATCCTTTATTGCTATTCCTCCAATTGTCGCTCTCTGAACTAGATGTACCGCTTTAGGAATTA
>BDMB01000217.1:1249-28489 GCA_016859785.1 Macrotyloma uniflorum
ATGTGTATACTAACCCCTAAGGACCCAAAATAGTAAAGGGGACCAAAATCTATATGTTTGTTATGCAGGGAGAATTTGAAATGTCAATGATGGGGGAGCTAACCTTCTTTCTTGGACTGCAAATCAAACAACTAAAGGAAGGAATTTTCATCTCCCAATCCAAGCATTGCCTAGAAATTCTAAAGAAGTTTGAACTTGAAAGTTCTATGGAAGTAGCTACTTCTATGGCTACATCATGTTATCTTGATCATGATGAAAAAGGTAAGATGGTTGATCAAACCAAATATAGAGGTATGATTGGTTCTCTACTTTATCTTACTGCCAGTAGACCAGATATAATGCATAGTGTTTGTGTGTGTGCTAGATTTCAGTCATCTCCTAAAGAATCACATTTAGTTGCCATTAAAAGAATTCTCAAATATTTAAATGGAACTAGGAATTTTGGACTTTGGTACACCTCAGGATCCTCCCCTAGCCTAATAGGTTATTTTGAATCAGATTATGGAGGATGTAAAATAGATAGAAAAAGCACTAGTGGCACATGTCATTTATTAGGATGTTCTTTAGTTTCATGGCACTCTAAGAAGCAAGCATGTGTAGCTCTATCCACCACAGAAGCTGAATATATAGTAGCAGGTAGTTGTTGTGCACAAATTTTGTGGATGAAGCATCAATTAGATGATTGTAATATTTTTCTAGATCACATACCCTTGAAGTGTGATAGTACTAGTGCCATAAACCTTACTAGGAACCCTATCATGCATTCTAGGACAAAGCATATTAAAATTAGACACCATTTCATAAGAGACCATATAATTAAGGGAGATTGCATAATTGAACACATAGATACTAAGAATCAATTAGCTGATATTTTCACTAAACCATTACCTAGAGATAGATTTCTTGAGCTAAGAAGAGAATTAGGAATTTTGGATGGTAATTCTGTTTTCTGAAAATCGTTCTGGAATTAATTGCGCATATAATCGATTACGTGCCAAGCATAATCGATTATCTGGAATTTTTCTTGTAGTTCTTCACTTTGTTATACCATAATCGATTAAATGATAACATAATCGATTATTTGGGCGTTAATAATTGATTATCATAAGAACATAATCGATTATCTGCATTAGTTTCCGTTTGAATTTTCAAATTCTCGTCAAACTAGTTGTTTTATTTCTTGGAAAGCGTTCTCTGTCAATCAGAACGGCTATTTTGTTGAACGTTACACACTGGATTGCTATAAATAACCCCTCAATTCACAGATTCATGTATCTCCCACTTCTTCTCCTTTGCACACATAACTATTCTTTGCCTTCTAAATTCCTTATCTCTCTGTTATACTTCTCACGAATCCATTTTCTGAATCCTAAATGGCATCCTCATCGAATCCAAGAAGGAAATTAACTGCAAGGCGCAGAAACAAAGAGCCCATGATCAATCCCGAAGTGGCTCCTGTAGAACGCCCTCATGACTTGAGTGGTTGGATTTCTGATGAAGAAATTCATCCCCTGTTCATTAGGGATTTCAAGACACGGAAAATGGTTCCTCCCAAGTGTCTCTCCATCAATTTCTTTAGAAATGAAGGTTTTTCTTTTCAGGACTTGCTGCAGACCCAAGGTCTAAAGCACTTTGTGGAGATGGGACATACATCCATGGGTGGAGCTTTCCGGAATGGAGAATATTATCCAGATTTGGTCCGAACTTTTTACTGCAACTTGACCAAGCGGCACGGAGGAATCAAGTCACGTGTAAAAGGTATTGACATTCATTTAGATGATGATATCTAGATGAATGTGGCTAAGGTTCCTGTTAATACTGGAGGAATCAATATTATTGTTGGTTTTGAAGGTTTTGATAAAATGGAAGTTTATCGTTCTTATCTGAAAGATGATTATAATGGTAACTTCAACCTCTATAGGACTGGCCTATGCGAGTCAATGAGAGATTATTGGCTTACATAATAAGTTGGTTGATCTGTCCTAGAGGGTCAAATCATGCACGGCTGACCACTGAAGATCTGCTGTTAATTTACGGTATTATTAATGGTTTAGCTTTGGATTGGCCTACTATTATTACTGATTACATGATTAAGGCCAAGAGATTGCATTCCCATCTTCCTTATGCTCTGTTTATTACCAAAATTTTGATTCACTGTGGTGTTCCTGTTGAGGGAGAAACTCGTGAAGTAATATGTGGACTACAAAAAATAGATAATATGTGGACTACTCCTACTGAGCAAGAAAGGGCTCCAGCTGCTATGGATGAAGACATGCCTCATCCTCAACCACAGGCTGTCCTTCCTAACCAGTATTTTCAAATGCTGGAAAACATTCAAAAGTGGCAATTGGATTTTAGTGTTGTTTCTGAACAGTGATATCAGGCCCTTCAACAAAACTATGACAGCCTAAACTCTTATGTCAGAACTAGTTTTGAGGAGCTCAATACTACAATCAGAAGAAGCTTTGAAGATTTTGAAGACCATATTTCTTCTGTAGAACGTGAATTGAGGGAAGCTCAAAATCAAGACAATGATGATGACGCTTAGAGTTAGCTGTTAGCCTTTTGTACTTTTAGGTCTTTTGAGCTGAGTTTTGTATTTTTGTGTTCTTCTTTATTGTCCTTTTAATTATGATCTAGTAAAAAAGGGGAGAATTTTCTTATGTGAATGTGTGTTGATTTCTGCTTATTTTTTCTGAACTGTTGGATTATATAATAAGCAGGGGGAGCTTTAATAATTATATATACTAACTAATATTAATACTGTTGCAAGTTTTTGGATTAGTCTCAACACACAGGTACATTTATGTTTTTCTTGATCATCATCAAAAAGGGGGAGATTGTTATCACTCTTTGAAGATTGGACAACTCTATACAAGTAATTCAAGTGTTTTAATAATGATCAAGAATATCAAGAATCAGGACATCAAAGATAACTCAAGTAAACTCAAGTTGGAAGCAAGCTCAAAGACACAGAAGACTTAGTTGATAGTTAAGAGTGAATGATATCAAAAGGTAATCATCACTCAGCTCAGAGTGTTTTCTCAAGAAAACTATTTTCGTAAAACTATAAAACTCATTGTAATAATCGATTATATATAGAACATAATCGATTATGTTTCTGGAAATTTTTGGAGAATAATTTTGTCACTGGAATAATCGATTAAGTAATCGATTATGTATTTCGAAAAATGAAAAGTATTTCTCTCTCTGGAATAATCGATTATGTAATTGATTATTTATTTTGAAACTGAAAGTTTTTTTCTCTCGAATAATCAATTAAGTAATCGATTATTTATTTTGAAGCTGAAAGTATTTCTCTCTGGAATAATCGATTATGTAATCGATTAGGTATTTTTTAATAAAGACTTGTCACTATGATAATCGATTATCTAATCGATTAGATACTTTTTTGAAAGGGTTCAGAGCACTGTCATAATCTATTATGTTCGTAACGTAATCGATTATGTTCAAAGATTTTTGAAAAAATATATTCGTTGCACAAAATACTCCGAAAATAAAGGAGTATCTTGATTGGTATTTTCTGAACGTTGGAGTCTCTAAATAGAGTAAAACATGTTATTTCGAATTAAAATAAAATAAAAATATTTTATTTGGGAATATTTGGTTATTTAATAAGCATATTAGGGCTTTTCAAGATACCTCTCACTCATACACTCTTTGACACATTTTCTGAAAAGCTTTACACTTTTTCTGAGTATCTTGAGCCACGAAATTTCATGTTTTGAGAGTGAGAATATTTTTCTGTGCAATTATCTTTCTGTGAAAAATCTTGAGGAGACTTTGAGCAGAGCCGGTGCTACAGTTTGAAAGCTTCACTCCAAGGTGATATTTATTTTGATTATATTCATCCTCTGAGGCTGTTCAGAGGAGGTGTTTTTGTCGTCCTTGTGTGATTCAAGGAAGGTATTTCATTCTTTGTGGAACTCAAGGAAGGGTTGGAAATCTCCTGTGGGTTTCAAGAGATTGAGAGGTTTGATCTTTAATTTCTGTATTTTTGCATGTTTCACTTGTGATTAGTGATTGTAAAAATTCTGATAAATTAAAGATATAAGAGTGTGTGATCATCTCAGGTTGAGGTGATTGGGAACTGGACGTAGGGTTAAGGATTTAACCCGAACCAGTATAATTCTCTGTGTTCTTCTTTCTTTCCCTCATCTTTTAATTTTGTTATCTTGTAATTTTTCCATTGCGCTTTATAAAATATCTGCTAGACTAATTAATTGAAAAGGGTTAAAATTTGAATTAAATAAGAGTTAAATGTTTTAATTTTTATTGCATCAATTCAACCCCCCTCTTGATGCCACTTGACAACATAATTAAGTTATTATGGTATGTTTATGATAGGAAAATAATATTATTATATTTTCCTAAATTATTATTACTGAAAATAGATTTTTTTTAATTTATGAAATTAAAATAATTATTTTTTTATAAACATTAAAAATTATATAAACTAAGAATTAAAAAATAATAATTCTTATTTATTTATATTAGATTGAGTTTCTAAACATTAAATTTAATTTATTATTAATATTAAAATTTTAATTTTAATTTTTTAATTATTATATTTATTTACTAATTTAACATTATTTTCTTTACCATTTTCGTCTTATTTTTTATCTAGATATTTAATTTTCTTTTATTCAATTAATTAAATATTTTAATTAAGTAAAATAAATAATTACATTATTTTAAAAATAAAATTTTACATTTATGATTAAAATATATTTAATCTAAAATTTTATAAGATTTTCAAAGTATTATTAGTTATATGTTTTTCTAAAATTTTATTATTTAATTAGGTTTATATTCCGTTTCTTCTTCTTCTTCTTTATTATTTTCCCCTTATTTTCTTTTATTTCTTTTGTCTCAGTCTTTTCTTCTTCTTCTTCTTCTTCTTCTTTTCTTTCTCGTGGAGGGTTTCCTCTACGATAAGAAACGATCACCTGCATAAAAATATTAATAATTATGAAAAAAATATGACATTAAAATAATAATAAATATTATTATTAATTATTGAAATAATAATTAATTTATTATGGTATAGTTATGATATTAAAATAATAATATTATTTTCCTAATTATTAATAGTGACAATAGATTTATTTTTATTTTATGAAATTAAAATAATTATTTTTTTATAAACATTAAAAATTATATATACTAAGAATTAAAAAATATAAATTCTTATGTATTTATATTAGATTGAGTTTTTAAATATTAAATTTAATTTATTATTAATATTAAAATTTTTATTTTATTTTTTTAATTAATATATTATTTAGTAATTTAACATTATTTTCTTCACCAGTTTCGTCTTATTTTTTGTATAGTTATTTTAAAATATATGAAATTATTATAAAAGATATATCGAGAGATTATTAATATATTAAAAATATTGTAAGATTATTGATATTTTAAAAAGATAATTTTGTTAATATTTGGAAAGATATTATTAATTGAATCTGTTCTTCAAAAGCCCGACTCTACCTATATAAATAGGCATTAAACCCTTTCTATTCTTCATTCCAAAATTTCTCTATCATTTGGGAAAAACCTTAGAGGAGGCGACCGAAGTGATACGTGAGGAGTTGGGCGCGTAACATCTAAAGACGTTGCGTAGCATCTAAAGGTGTCGTGCAGCATAATTCGAGGTAAGAGGGGGAGTGGGGAATGTCTTACATATGGGGTACTTATGAGATTTTGGGAAGAGAGGTAACCCCTAAGCCTTGATAGGTTTTTGTGTGTTGAGGCAACCATAAGCCCTTATAATTATGATGCGTTGCGATGTGTTTACGAGTTATTTGTGTGTTTTGAGAAGTGTAAGCTTTAGCTTAGCAGGGTAAAATCCAAGTTATATTTGATCATTTGTGAAGTCTAAGCAGAGGCTTAACAGCATTAAAATCCAAGTTATGCTTGGTCATTCGAGATGTGTGATGAATTATGCATGTGTGTGTGTGAAATTCCAAGTTCTACTTGGCCAGTTGAAAAATTCCAAGTTATACTAGTTAACACTTGGTCAGTTGTAAAATTTCAAGCTTGGTCAGTTGAAAAGTCTAGGCATTAAGTATTCGCCTAGCATCACGGAAATTCCAAGTTAAGACTTGGTTAGTTGAAAAGTCTAGGCATTAAGTATTTGCCTAGCATTACGGAAGTTCCAAGTTAAGACTTGGTCAGTTGAAAAGTCTAAGCATTAAGCATTCACTTAGCATTACAGAAATTCTAAGCTATGCTTGGTCAGTTGAGATATGTGATGTGTTTGTGAGTACGTGTTATGTTCGTATGCGTGTTTAGTTTTACCAATTTTCTTATATGTACCTATAACTTATGTGAGATATATTCCTCACTCTTCTATTTGTGTGGTCGGTGTTTTGTTTGGGTTAAATGTTCTTATAGGTGAACATGTCGCTGATAAGGACAAAGAAGAGTTGAATGAGAAAGCGAAGTCGCCTTGATTCCGTAAGTGCTCTGATTAGATGTGAAGTCGGGGGAATAGAAAAATTCTTTATTTTAAAGAAGTATATTTAAAGTTTATTATATTTTTGTTAGTAAGAACTTATAAAGGCTATGTCAACGCCTAGTAATATTTTAATTGATTTTCTATATCTTGAAAGAGTTATTATTGTTACTGGATATACAATGGTGGTGTGAGAGTGTATGTTTAGAAAAGTTCTGGTTAGGAAAGACTTGGTATTTAAGAGTGTCCATTAGTGACCCACCTCTCTTTCTTAAGAACTTACTAGGTGTACTAATTCACGGTCTACTGTCGTTGTTCTAGTAGGCAATATGACCTAGTAAAAGTTTTATTGTGAAATCTTATTTCCTTATTTTTATAATATTCATGAAGAGAATATATATTGGAATTATATTCCTTTCGTTTTTCGAAAATTTTTTATTTATTAATGAAAAACGTTTTGGGGTAAAAGGGTGTTACACTTATTTCCTTTTATTTCTTTTGTCTCTGTCTTTTCTTCTTCTTCTTCTTTTCCTTCTTGTGGAAGGTTTCCTCTACGACAAGAAATGACCATCTACATAAAAATATTAATAATTATAAAAAAAATGTGACATTAAAATAATAATAAATATTATTATTAAATATTGAAATAATAATTAACTTATTATGGTATATTTATGATATTAAAATAATAATATTATTTTCATAAATTATTAATAGTTACAATAGATTTATTTTTATTTCATGAAATTAAAATAATTATTTTTTTATAAACATTAAAAATTATATAAAATAAGAATTAAAAAATAATAATTCTTATTTATTTATATTAGATTGGGTTTGTAAACATTAAATTTCATTTATTATTAATATTAAAATTTTAGTTTTAATATTTTAATTATTATATTTATTTAATACTTTAACATTATTTTCTTTACTAATTTCGTCTTATTTTTTGTCTAGTTATTTAAATTTCTTTTATTTAATTAATTAAATATTTTAATTAATTAAATTAAATATTTTAATTAATTAAATTAAATAATTAAATTATTTTAAAAATAACATTTTATATTTATGATTAAAATATATTTAATTTAAAATTATATAAGATTTTCAAAGTATTATTAATTATATATTTTACTCAAATTTTATTATTTAACTAGATTTATACTCCGTTTCTACTTCTTCATTTCTTTTCCCTTATTTCCTTTTATTTCTTTTGTCTTTATCTTTTTTCTTCTTTTTCTTCTTCTTCTTTTTCTTTTCTTTCTCGTGGAGGGTTTCCTCTACGACAAGAAACGACCACCTATAAAAATATTAATAATTATAAAAAAAATGTGACATTAAAATAATAATAATATATATTATTATTAATTATTGAAATAATAATTAATTTATTATGGTATATTTATGATATTAAAATAATAATATTATTTTCAAAAATTATTAATAGATACAATAGATTTATTTTTATTTTATGAAATTAAAATAATTATTTTTTTATAAACATTAAAAATTATATAAACTAAGAATGAAGAAATAATAATTATTATTTATTTATATTAGATTGAGTTTCTAAACATTAAATTTAATATATTATTAATATTAAAATTTTAATTTTAATTTTTTCATAATTATATTTATTTAATAATTTAACATTATTTTCTTTACTGATTCTGTCTTATTTTTTGTCTAGTTATTTAATTTTCTTTTATTTAATTAATTAAATATTTTAATTAAGTAAAATAAATAATTAAATTATTTTAAAAATAACATTTTACATTTATGAATAAAATATATTTAATATAAAATTTTATAAGATTTTCAACTTATTACTAATTATACGTTTTTCTGAAATTTTATTGTTTAAGTAGGTTTATAGTCTGTTTTTTTTTCTTCATTTCTTGCCCCTTATTTCTTTTTATTTCATTTTTCTCCGTCTTTTCTTCTTCTTCTTCTTTTCCTTCTCGTGGAGGGTTTCCTCTACGACAAGAAACGACCACCTGCATAAAAATATTAAGAATTATCAAAAATATATGACATTAAAATAATAATAATAATAATTATTAATTATTAAAATAATAATTAATTTATTATGGTATATTTATGATATTAAAATATTAATATTATTTTCGTAAATTATTAATATTAACAATAGATTTTTTTATTTTATGAAATTAAAATAATTATTTTTTTTATACACATTAAAAATTATAAAAACTAAGAATTAGAAAATAATAATTATTATTTATTTATATTAGATTGAGTTTCTAAAAATTAAATTAAATTTATTATTAATATTAAAATTTTAATTTTAATTTTTTAATTATTATATTTATTTAATAGTTTAACACTATTTTCTTTACTAGTTTCGTCTTATATGTTGTCTAGTTATTTAATTTTTTTATTCAATTAATTAAATATTTTAATTAAGTAAAATAAATAATTAAATTATTTTAGAAATAACATTTTACATTTATGACTAAAATATATTTATTTTAAAATTTATAAGATTTTCAAAGCATTACTAATTATATGTTTTCTGAAATTTTATTATTTAAGTCAGTTTATACTCTGTTTCTTCTTCTTCTTCTTCTTCTTCATTTCTTTCCCCTTATTTCCATTTGTTTCTTTTATCTCCGTGTTTTCTTCTTCTTCTTCTTCTTCTTCTTCTTCTTCTTCTTCTTCTTCTTCTTCTTGTTTTCCTTCTCGTGGAGGGTTTCCTCTACGACAAGAAACAACCACCTGCAAAAAAAATTAATAATTATGAAAAAAATGTGACATTAAAATAATAATAATAATTATTATTAATTATTGAAATAATAATTAATTTACTATAGTATATTTATGATATTAAAATATTAATATTATTTTCGTAAATTATTAATTGTGACCATAGATTTATTTTTCTTTTATGAAATTAAAATAATTACTTTTTTATAAACATTAAAAATTATATAAACTAAAAATTATTTTCTTCATTTTTTTTTCCTTATTTCCTTTTGTTTCTTTATCCCCGTCTTTTCTTCTTCTTTTTCTTCTTCTTTTTTTTGTTGTGGAGGGTTTCCTCTACGACAAGAAACGACCACCTGAATAAAAATATTAATAATTATGAAAAAAATTTGACATTATAATAATAATAATTATTATTATTATTAATTATTGAAATAATATTTAATATATTATGGTATATTTATGATATTAAAATAATAATATTATTTTCGTAAATTATTAATAGTGACAATAGATTTATTTTTATTTTTTGAAATTAAAGTAATTATTTTTTTATAAACATTAAAAATTATATAAACTAAGAATTAATGAATAATATATCTTATTTAATAATATTATAATGAGTTTCTAAACATTAAATTTAATTTATTATTAATATTAAAATTTTAATTGTAATTTTTTAATCATTATATTTATTTAATAATTTAACATTATTTTCTTTATCAATTTCGTCTTATTTTTTGTCCAGTTATTTAATTTTCTTTTATTCAATTAATTAAATATTTTAATTAAGTAAAATAAATAATTAAATTAATTTAAAAATACCATTTTACATTTATGATTAAAATATTAATAATTTAAAATTGTATAAGATTTTCAAAGTATTATTATTTATATGTTTTTCTGAAATTTTATTGTTTAAGTAGGTTTATACTCCGTTTCTTCTTCTTCTTCTTCATTTCTTTTCCCTTATTTCCTTTATTTCTTTTGTCTCCGTCTTTTCTTCTTCTTCTTCTTATCCTTCTCGTGGGGGGTTTCCTTTACGAAAAGAAACCACCACCTTCATAAAAATATTAATAATTATGAAAAAAATATGACATTAAACTAATAATAATTAATTATTTAAATAATAATTATTTATTATGGGATATTTATGTTATTAAAATAATTATATTATTTTCGTAAATTATTAATAGTGACAATAGATTTATTTTTATTTTATAAAATTAAAATAATTATTTTTTTATAAATATTAAAAATTATATAAAATAAGAATTAAAAAAAATTCTTATTTATTTATATTAGATTGAGTTTATAAACATTAAATTTAATTTTTTAATTATTATATTTATTTAATAATTTAACATTGTTTTCTTTACCAGTTTCGTCTTATTTTTGTCTAGTTATTTAATTTTCTTTTATTCGATTAATTAAATATTTAAATTAAGTAAAATAAATAATTAAATTATTTTAAAAATAAAATTTTACATTTATGATTAAAATATATTTAATTTAAAATTTTATAAGATTTTCAAACTATTATTAATTATATGCTTTTCTGAAATTTTATAAATAAGTAGGTTTATTCTCCGTTTCTTCTTATTCTACTATTTCATTTCTTTCCCCTTATTTCTTTTGTTTCTTTTCTCCCCGTCTTTTCTTCTTGGCCTTCTTCTTCTTCTTCTTCTTTTCCTTCTCGTGGAGGGTTTCCTCCACAACAAGAAACAACCACCTCCATAAAAATATTAACAATTATGAAAAAAATGTGACATTAAAATAATAATAATAATTATTATTAATTATTGAAATAATAACCAATTTATTATGGTATATTTATGATATTAAAATAATAATATTATTTTCGTAAATTATTAATAGTGAAAATAAATTTATTTTTATTTTGTGAAATTAAAATAATTATTTTGTTATAAATATTAAAAATTATGTAATGTAAGAATTAAAAAATAATAATTCTTATTTAATTATATTAGATTGAGTTTCTAAACATTAAATTTATTTTATTATTAATATTAAAATTTTAATTTTAAGTTTTTAATTATTATATTTATTTAATAATTTAACATTATTTTCTTTACTAGTTTTGTCTTATTTTTTGTCTAGTTATTTAATTTTCTTTTATTCAATTAATTGAATATTTTATTTAAGTAAAATAAATAATTAAATTATTTTAAAAATAACATTTACATTTATGATTAAAATATATTTAATTTAAAATTTTATAAGATCTTCAAAGTATTATTAATTAAATGTTTTTCTGAAATTTTATTATTTAAGTAGGTTTATTCTTTGTTTCTTCTTCCTCTACTACTTTATTTTTTTCTCCTTATTTCCTTTTGTTTATTTTGTCTCTGTCTTTTCTTCTTCTTCTTCTTCTTTTCCTTCTCGTGGAGGATTTTCTCTATGACAAGAAACAACCACCTACATAAAAATATTAATAATTATTATTATTAATTATTTTGAATAATAATTAATTTATTCTGGGATATTTATGATATTAAAATAATATTATTTTCGTAAATTAAAATTATTAATAGTGACAATAGATTTATTTTTATTTTATGAAATTAAAATAATTATTTTTTTATAAACATTAATATTATATGAACTAAAAATTAAAAAATAATAATTCTTATTTATTTATATTTGATTGAGTTTCTAAACATTAAATTTAATTTGTTATTAATATTGAAATTTTAATTTTAATTTTTTAATTATTATAATTATTTAATAATTTAACATTATTTTCTTTCCGAGTTTTCTCTTATTTTTGGCCTAGTTATTTAATTTTATTTTATTCAATAAATTAAGTATTTTAACTATGTAAAATAAATAATTAAATTATTTTAAAAATAACATTTTACATTTATTATTAAAATATATTTAATTTAAAATTTGTAATGTTTTCAAAGTATTCTTATTTATATGTTTTTTTGAAATTTTATTATTAAGTAGGTTTATACTCCTTTTATTCTTCTTCTTTTTCATTTCTTTCCCCTTATTTTCTTTTGTTTCTTTTGTCTTCGTCTTTTCTTCTTCTTCTTTTCCTTCTCTTGGAGGGTTTCCTCTTTGACAAGAAACGACCACATGCATAAAAATATTAATAATTATGAAAAAAATATGACATGAAAATAATAATAATTATTATTAATTATTGATATAATAATTAATTTATTATGATATATTTATGATATTAAGATAATAATATTATTCTCGTAAATTATTAATAGTGACAATAGATTTATTTTTATTTTATGAAATTAAAATAATTATTTTTTTATAAACATTAAAAATTATATAAAGTAAGAAGTAAAAAATAATAATTCTTATTTATTTATATTAGATTGAGTTTCTAAACATTAAACTTAATTTATTAGTAATATTAAAATTTTAATTTTAATTTTTTAATTATTATATTTATTTAATAATTTAGCTTTATTTTCTTTACTAGTTTCGTCTTATTTTTTTTCTAGTTATTTAATTTTCTTTTATTCGATTAATTAAATATTTTAATTAAGTAAAATAAATAATTAAATTATTTTAAAAATAAAATTTCATATTTTTAATTAAAATATATTTAATTTAAAATTTTATAAGATTTTCAAAGTATTATTAATTATATGTATTGAAGAAGCAGGTTGACTCTAGAAGGGGGGTTGAATAGAGTTACCACACCTTTAAACTTTTGTGGGTGGATACTGTGTAGGTGAAGAAGTAAGCTTATGAGAACTCGAGTTATATTGGTTCACCCTAAACTCTTGGGCTATGTCCTGTTCTCCTTTAAGAACTCTTAAAGGGTTTCACTATTCAAAACGAGTACACAATGCCACTCCTGGTTTACAACGAGTACACAATGCCACTCCTGGCTACAACGAGTACACTATGCCACTCTTGGCTATCCCATTCTAATCTTCTCCTGAGACTAAGAACTACGATTATTCTTAACTGCCACTCTTGGCTACGAAGAGAATAGTATTTGAGTAAAGAGTAGGAAAAACTCTCACAGAGAGGGTATACAATAAGATGTTCCTGACTGAGACTCTAACTTTACTATGGAAGAATATAACAATGACTTTCTATCTAAACTTTTTAACAGCTTGTATATGATTGTAGTTGTTGTAACTGTTGTCTTGTGCTTGGTTCTTTTGCCTTTGTCACCCTCTGCTTTTATAGGCTTTCAAAAATATGACCGTTGTAGAAAAATCTTTAACTTTAATATTATTCTTCAGATATTCTAATGATAATCTTCTAATATCTTCATGTGTCAGGTTACTAAGATTTTTCTCTCAATAATACTTCTTTGGAAACTCTTGATCTGATGACACCTATTAAAAGGAAATACAGTACAGATACGAAATATATATTTTTTATAACAGACGGAATATTTCCTTTTATTTACAAGATGATATATTTGATTCTATAACTTCTTATTTAGATCTTTATATAATATTTCATTTTATTCTTTCAAATAATATTTCAATACTTGATTTCCATATTAAGCCAACTAGCCGTTATACGATATATTGTTCTTATGTATTTATAGAATGTTATATAAGCGGAATTTCATTTAGCGTTATTACCAATTATAACATAATTATTTTATAAACTCTTTTCTATTAACCTTTGGTTTATTCAAAACTTATTTTCATTTATTATCATCAAAACATATTGTGTGCATGTTATCCAATAGACCGTCCGGATTCTAACAATATGTTTTTCTGAAATTTTATTATTTAAGTAGGTTTATACCCCGTTTCCTCTTCTTCATTTCTTTCCCCTTATTTCCTTTTGTTTCTTTTCTCTCCGTCTTTTCTTCTTCTTCTTCTTCTTTTCCTTCTCGTGGAGGATTTTCCCTACGACCAGAAATGACCACATGCATAAAAATATTAATAATTATGAAAAAAATGTGACATGAAAATAATAATAATTATTATTAATTATTGATATAATAATTAATTTATTATGATATATTTATGATATTAAGATAATAATATTATTTTCATAAATTATTAATAGAGACAATATATTTAATTTTATTTTATGAAATTAAAATAATTATTTTTTTATAAACATTAAAAATTATATAAACTAAGAATTAATAAAAAATAATTTTTATTTATTTATATTAGATTGAGTTTCTAAAAATTAAATTAAATTTATTATTAATATTAATATTAAAATTTTAATTTTAATTTTCTAATTATTATATTTATTTAATAATTTAACATTATTTTCTTTACTAGTTTCGTCTTATTTTTTGTGTAGTTATTTAATTTTCTTCTATTCAATTAATTAAATATTTTAATTAAGTAAAATAAATAATTAAATTATTTTAAAAGTAATATTTTACATTTATGATTAAAATATATTTAATTTAAAATTTTAAAAGATTTTCAAAGTATTATTAATTATATATTTTTTGTTACCAAGTAGCATCAAGAGGAGGGGTGAATTGATATTAAAAATTAAAACTTTAACTTTTATTTAATTCAAATTTTATCCCTCTTGAATTAATTAATCTTAGCAGATATTTAATAAAGCACAGCAGAAATTAAAAGATGAGAGAAAGAGAGAAGAACACAAACAATTTATACTGGTTCGGGTTAATCCTTAACCCTACGTCCAGTTCCCAGTCACCTCAACCTGAGATGATCACACACTCTTATATCTTTAATTTTTCACAATTTTTACAACCACGAATCACAAGTGAAACATGCAAAAATACAAAAATTAAAGATTATACCTCACAATCTCTTGAAACCCACAAGAGATTACCAACCCTTCCTTGAGTCCCACAAGGAATGAAAAACATTCCTTGAATCACACAAGGAAGACAAAAACACTTCCTCTGTACAGCCTCAGAGGATGTATAGAATATGAAAAGATATAACCTGGAGTGTCGCTTCCAAACTATAGCACCTGCTCTTCTCAGAGTTTCCTCAAGTCTTTTCACAAAAAGATTAAAGCACAAAAAAACTATTTTCAATTTCAACACATAAAAGTTTTTGGCTCAAGAAACTCAGGAAGAATATAAAAGCTTTTCAGAGAAAAAGAGTGAAAGAACGTATGAATGTTGTATTCTGAAAAACCCTGATACCCTTATTAAATAATTAAAATATTTCAAATAAAATAATTTTTTATTTTATTTTAATTCGAAAATAAATATTTACTCTGTTCAGAGCCTCACAACGTTCAGAAATTTCAGTCAAAGATTCTCCTTTATTTTAGGAGGATTTTTCGCAACGTTTAATTTTCAAAAATCTTTGAACATTATCGATTATATTATGGACATAATCGATTATCCCCGAGAGAAATATTTTCATATTTGAAGTAGATAATCGATTACATAATCGATTATTGCCGCAAGCATTTTTATTTTCAAAAACATATAATCGATTACCCAATCGATTATTCCCGCAAGCATTTATTTTCCAAAAAGTCATAATCAATTATCTAATCGATTATTAGTGCAAGCTTGTTATTTCAAAATAGCATAATCGATTATCTAATCGATTATTAGCGCAAGCTTGATATTTTCAAAATAGCATAATCGATTGTCTAATCGATTATTACCGAGACATAATTATTCTCAAAAAATTTCTAGAATTATAATCGATTAGGTTCTATGTATAATCGATTATCTCAGTGATTTTTGTAGTTTTTCAAAAATGGTTTTCTTGAAAAAATACTCTGAGCAGAGTGATGATTACCTTTTGATAACATGCATTCCTAACTCTAAACTAAGTCTTTATATCTTTGAGCTTGCTTTCAGTCTTGAATTTTCTTGATGTCCTTAATCTTGAATATCTTGATCATTATTAAAATACTTGAGTTCTTGTGTAGTGTTTGTCCAATCTTCAAAGAGTGGTAACAATCTCCCCCTTTTTGATGATGATCAAGAAAAATATAAGTGTACTTGTGTGTTGAGACTAATCCAGAAACTTTCAACAACATTAGTATGAGTTAGTATAAATAATTATAAAAACTCCCCCTGCTTATGATATATTTCAACAGTTCAAAAAAAATAAACAGATCAACACATAAGCAAAATTAATTCAGCACAATTAATTCAACACACATACACATCAAAAAATTCTCCCCCTTTTTACTAGATCATTATTAAAAACATGAAGAAGGATACAAAATGCAGCTCAAGACCTAAAAATAAAAAGCTAACAGCTAACTCTACGCGTCATCCTCATTGTCTTGATTTTGAGATTCTCTCAATTCACGCTCCACAGAAGAAATACGATCGTCAAAATCTTCAACGCTTCTTCTGATAGTTGTATTGAGCTCCTCAAAACTAGTTCTGACAAAAGAGTTGAGGCTGTCATAGTTTTGCTGAAGGGCTTGATATTGCTGTTCAGACACAACACTGAATTCCAACTGCCACTTCTGAATATTTTCCAACATTTGAAGGTATTGGTCTGGAAGAACAGCCTGTGGTTGAAGATGAGGCATGTCTTCATCCATAGCAGCTGGAGCCCTTTCTTGCTCAGCAGGTGCAGTCCATATGTTATCAATTTTCTGCAGTCCCATCTTATTCAGCACATTTTGCCCAATCATACTGTGATTGTCCATCATTTCATGAGACTCTCCCTCAACAGGAACACCACAGTGAATCATAATTTTAGTGATGAACAGAGCATAGGGTAGATGAGAATGCAATCTCTTGGCTTTAATCATATAATCAGAAATAATGGTAGGCCAATCCAAAGCTAAACCATTATTTATACAATATAGTAACAGCAGATCTTCAGTGGTCAGTTGTGCATGATTTGACCCTCTAGGACAGAGCAGCCAACTTATTATGTAAGCCAATAGTCTCTCATTGACTCGCATAGGGCCAGTCCTATAGAGGTTGAAGTTACCGTTGTAATTATCCTTCAGATAAGAACGGTAAACTTCCATCTTATCAAAACCTTCAAAACCAACAGTAATATTGAGTGCTCCAGTATTGACAGGAAGTTTAGCGACATTCATCCAAATATCATCATCTAAAGTAATGTCAATACCTTTGACGCGTGATTTTAGTTGTCCTTGGCGCCTATTCAGATTGCAGTAAAATGTTCGGACCAAGTCTGGATAGTAGAGGCCATTCTCAGGATTGCCAACCAAATTACGTCCCAATTCCACAAAGTGCTTTAGACCTTGTGTATGCAGCAAATTCGGGAAGAGAAAACATTCATACCTGAAGAAATTGAGGGAGAGACGCTTGGGAGGAACCATCTTCCTTGCCTTGAAATCCCTGATGAATAGGGGATGAATATCTTCATCGGAAATCCAGCCTCTCAAGTCATGAGGGCGTTCTACAGGAGCCTCTTCTTGATTGATTCTAGGCTCTTTGTGTCTGCTTCGCCTGATAGTCATTTTCCTTCTAGGATGTGATGAAGAAGCCATTGAGAAAATCTGGAGAAGGATTAGAGAAAAGTATATGGAAGAACTTGAGAACCCTAAGAGTAGGTTGTTTGAGCAAAGGAGAGGAAGTGGGGAGGGATGCTTTAATCTTCGAATTTGGGGGTTATATACAGCCATTTTCATGGGCAACGGTAAAAATATAGCTGTTGAGGTGATTTCCAAGAAATAAACGGCTAGTTTGACGAAATCTGGAGTATTCCAACAGTAACTTACGCGGATAATCGATTATGTTCTTGCGATAATCGATTATACACGCCCAGATAATCGATTATGTTAGTAAATAATCGATTAAGACAAAAGCGCACAGAACATAATCGATTACATAATCGATTATGGTATTACAAAGTGAAGAATCATAAACAAAATTCCAGATAATCGATTAGGTGAAGCACATAATTGATTAGACAAATAATTTCAAATAATCGAATGTAGTAATCGATTATAAGCGCACACAATTTCATAACAATTTTCACAAAACAGTGTTTCCATCCAAAATTCCTAATTCTCTTCTTAGTTCAAGGAATCTATCTCTAGGTAATGGCTTAGTGAAATGTCAGCTAATTGATTTTTTGTATCAATATATTCAATCATGCAGTCTCCTTTAAGTATATGATCTCTTATGAAATAGTGCCTAATTTCAATATGCTTTGTCCTAGAATGCATAATAGGGTTCCTAGTAAGGTTCATGGCACTAGTACTATCACATTTTAAGGGTATGTGATCTAGATAAATATTAAAGTCCTCTAATTGATGCTTCATCCACAAAATCTGTGCACAACAACTACCTGCTGCTATATACTCAGCTTCTGTGGTGGATAAAGCTACACATGCTTGCTTCTTAGAGTGCCATGAAACTAAGGAACATCCTAATAAATGACATGTGCCACTAGTGCTTTTTCTATCTATCTTACATCCTCCATAATCTGAATCAGAATAACCTATTAAGCTAGGGGAGGATCCTGAGGGGTACCAAAGTCCAAAATTCCTAGTTCCATTTAAATATTTTAAAATTCTTTTAATAGCAACTAGATGAGATTCTTTTGGGGATGATTGAAATCTAGCACACACACAAACACTATGCATTATATCTGGTCTACTAGCAGTAAGATAAAGCAAGGAACCAATCATACCTCTGTATTTGGTTTGGTCAACCATCTTACCTTTTTCATCATGATCTAGATAGCATGATGTTGCCATTGGAGTAGCTGCTTCCTTTGAGCTTTCTAGTTCAAACTTCTTCAGAATTTCTAGGCAATACTTTGACTGGGAGATGAAGATTCCTTCCTTTAGTTGTTTGATTTGTAGTCCAAGAAAGAATGTTAGCTCCCCCATCATCGACATTTCAAATTCTCCCTGCATAAGCTTGGCAAACTCTTGACAAAGATCATTGTTAGTAGATCCAAAAATTATATCATCAACATATATTTGTACAATAATAATATGTTTTTGAGATTCTTTAATGAAAAGAGTAGGATCTACTTTACCTCTTCTATAATTTTGGCTTACCAGAAAATTGCTAAGTCTTTCATACCATGATCTTGGAGCTTGTTTAAGTCCATAGAGAGCTTTCTTCAGCTTATACACATGATTTGGATTTTGATAGTCTTCAAATCCAGGAGGTTGGAAAACATAGACTTCTTCTTTGATGTATCCATTTAGGAAGGCACTCTTCATGTCCATTTGATATAACTTAAATTTCATTATTGAAGCATATGCGAGTAGTATCCTTATTGCTTCAAGTCTTGCAATAGGGGCATACGTCTCATCGTAATCTATGCCTTCTTCTTGACTATATCCTTTGACTACAAGTCTTGCTTTATTCTTGGTTATATTGCCATTTTCATCAAGCTTATTTCTGAACACCCATTTTGCTCCAATAACCTGTAGGGTGCCTGCTCTTGGCACAAGATCCCATACTTCATTCCTTTTAAATTGATTGAGCTCTTCTTGCATAGCATTTACCCAATATTCATCCTTTAAAGCTTTATCGATGCTTTTTGGTTCAATTTGAGAGACAAAAAGCTACATTCAGACAAAAGTTATTTTGAGAGACAAAAGCTACATTCAGACAAAAGTTATTCAATTTGCTTCTTGTGGTAACTCTTTGATCAATGCTTCCTATTATGTTGTCCATTGATAGTCCTCTTCTTGGCGTTCTCCATTCTCTTGGAAGATCACCAACTATTTGATGTTCATTTATGGAGAGATCTTCTAGGCTTCGAGTGAGATCTTCTATACTGGATGATTTTTGTTTTGGATCTTCTTCCTGAGATTTTTCCACTGCTTTCTCTTCTTCTGTATCTATCAATTTCTTTCTTGACTCAAGAGGGTTTTCCTCAAGGTCCAATTGTTCATCAAAGGTTACATGTATAGATTCTTCTACATGCAATGTTCTCCTATTAAAAATTCTATATGCTTTACTAGACAAAGAATAACCCAAGAATATGCCTTCATCAGCTTTTGAGTCAAATTTACCAAGATTATCCTTTCCATTATTAAAACATAGCATTTACACCCAAAAACTTTCAAATGAGAAATATTTGGTTTTCTTCCTTTGAATAATTCATAAGGAGTGAGTTTCAAAATAGGTCTTATTAAAATTCTGTTTAAGACATAACATGCTGTTGATACAGCATTAGCCAAAAAATATTTAGGAAGATTATTTTCATTTAACATGGTTCTAGCAAATTCTTCTAAAGATCTATTTTTTCTTTCTACTACACCATTTTGTTGAGGTGTCCTAGGTGAAGAAAAATTATGTGATATTCCTAATTCAATACAAAAATTTTCAAAGGATTCATTTTGAAATTCCCCACCATGATCACTTCTTAAAAATTTGATTTTTAATTCTTTTTCATTTTGAATAGCCTTGCAAATTTTCTAAAAGTTTCAAAAGCATTACTCTTGGATGATAAAAAGAACGTCCATGTGTATCTAGAGTAGTCATCTACTATTACAAGAGCATAGTAATTTCCACCAAGATTCCTAGTCCGTGAAGGATCAAATAAATCCATGTGTAACATTTCTAAAGGTTTGGTAGTAGAAATAATGTTTTTACTTTTAAAAGCAACTTTAGTTTGTTTACCCTTTTGACATGCTACACAAATTTTATCTTTCACAAAGTTTAGTTTTGGTAAACCAATTACTAGCTCTTTAGCAATGAGTCTACTTAGATGATGCATATGAATGTGTGCAGCCCTTCTATGCCATAACCAAGGGTTTTCTTCCTTTGCTACTAAGCAAGGAATGTTTCTAGATGCAACATTAACCAAATTAATAACATAAATATTATTTAGTCTAGTACCTTTTAGAGCGACTTCATTTGAGTCTTTTTGTAGTATTTGGCAGTGGCTTGATTCAAATACTATCTTCAATCCTTTGTCACACAATTGACTGATGCTCAATAGATTGTGCTTTAATCCTTCTACAAGGAGGACATCATGGATCACAAAGCTCTCAGTAATACCTATGTCTCCAGAGCCAAGAATCTTCCCTTTGTTGTTATCTCCATAAGTCACAAATCCTTGGTTCTTTATTCTGTTATTCTGAAATTTATTCTTGTCTCCTGTCATGTGTCTTGAGCATCCACTGTCTAGGTACCATAGCACTTTTCTTTCCTTGGAGGTAATCTGCAACACAAACATATATATTTAGGTCCCCTTTATTATTTTGGGTCCTTAGGGGTTAGTATACACATTCTCAGTTATTTTAGCAAAAATAAAAGAAAATACTAATCATAATGATTAATTCTTTACACGAACCCAAACAAATTTTCCTGAGGGAACACCTACATGTTTTATTGAACATTTATTTACTGTATGACCATGTTTCATGCAGTAAAAACATTTTGTTCTTGAAAAAATAGGTTTATAGGTTTTATTTTCAAAACTGTTCACAAATGATTTTTGAAAGCCTGTTTGTTTAGATTGTTTTACAAAAATCGTCTTTTGTTTTTCTAAACCCTTTTTAGGGATAAAACCAAGTCCTGTTTTACTAGAACTTTCTTTTTGATAATTTAAAATTTTATCAAGATTCACACTTGATTTAGAAAACTTTGAAATTACTTTTTCTAAACTAGAAATTTTGTTTACTAAAATTTCACAATTTTCACAACTTTTTCTTTTTGAAATAGTTTCTAATTTTTCTAAATTAGATTTCAAGAAATCTTTTTCCTTTTCAGCATCTTGTAATTTATTTTCTAATATTTGAATGTTATTTTTCAAGGTATTGTGTTTCTTGGATAGTTCATCAAAGTTTTGGAAAAGCTCTTGAAAAGCATCATGTAAATCATCGTAATATTCAGAATTACTTACCCGTGATGATGTCTCAAGATCTTCATTTGCCATTAAGCAAAGATTTGCCTCTTCTTCATCTTCGCTTTCACTAACACTGCTTTCTGAAGTAGTTGAAGCATTATCTTCCCAGGCTATGTAGCCCTTCTTTTTCTTTCTGAACATCTTCTTACCCTTCTTCTTTTCTTTTTCATCTTTCTTTGAAAAAGAGCATTCGGATTTGATGTGGCCCACTCTATTGCATCCGAAACACTTGAAGTTTGAAGAAGGATTGCTTTTCTCCTTCTTTGGATTTTGATTTTTCCTGTTCTTCAGACACCTGGAAAACTTTTTTACTAACAAAGAAAAATCATCATTAGTGTTCTCACCTTCGATTTCGTCGTCAGATTCTTCTGCTTTGAATGCGAGAGTCTTCTTTTTTTAGTTTTCTTCTCCATTCTTTAGTCTTTGTAGTTCAAGCTCATGTTCTCTGAGTTTTCCAAACAAGGTCGCCATGTCCATCTTTGTAAGGTCTCTTGATTCTGTAATTGCTGTGACCTTTGGCTGCCAATTTCTGTCCAGGGACTTCAAGATTTTTGTGTTGAGCTCTTCCTTGGCAAAGCTTCTTCCCAAGGCTTCCAAGTGATTTACTATATGTGTAAATCTTGTTTGAAAGTCTCCGATGCTTTCATTTGGCGCCATGGTCAAAAGCTCGTATTCTTGTGTCAAGGTGTTTTTCCTTGCATGCTTGACTTCTTCTGTGCCTTCATGTGTGACTTCTAGTGTGTCCCACATTTCTTTGGGAATCTTGCACCTGGAAATCCTGTAAAATTCATTCAGGGTTAGCGCGGAAACAATAGCGTTTCTTGCTCTTACATCGTATTGAGCCCTTTTGTTTTCATCCGGTGTCCACTGTAGAAATTGCTTTGGTGTGGGTCCTTCAGCTAGCATTATTGTTGGTATGAACGGTCCGTTTTGCACTGCTTCCCAAACTCCATAATCAAGGGTTTGCAGAAAAATCTCCATTCTTGCTTTCCAAAACGGATAGTTGTCTCATTCAAAGAGTGGTGGTGTGTTGATTGACGCTCCTTCCCTGTAAATTTGATTCTGCATAGACATCTCAAGAATCTTTTTAGAAATAACTTATCAAACCAAGCTCTGATACCACTTGTTACCAAGTAGCATCAAGACGGGGGGTGAATTGATGTTAAAAATTAAAACTTTAACTTTTATTTAATTCAAATTTTATCCCTCTTGAATTAATTAATCTTAGTAGATATTTAATAAAGCACAACGGAAATTAAAAGATGAGAGAAAGAGAGAAGAACACAGACAATTTATACTGGTTCAGGTTAATCCTTAACCCTACGTCCAGTTCCCAGTCACCTCAACCTGAGATGATCACACACTCTTATATCTTTAATTTTTCACAATTTTTAGTGTAACAGCCCAGCCTCCGAGGTATTGTCCGGTTCATGGGCACCACGTGCAATGCAACGCGCATTACGCACCACATGCCGCAGGGATCCCCGGTTTTGTCCTCACGAAAAGGCTCCTTAAAGGATGAGAGGCGTGCATCCTTATAAGGCACTACACCCTCTCTGATCTTACCGATGTGGGACAAGAGCAATGCACGACACCAACCGTCTCCTCTGACGCCTGGAGACTCTATGCTCCTAACTCCTCACGCCCCACCCCTAGTCGTCTCCTCTGAGAACTTTCCAAATGTTAGGAAAATTTGGAATGAAAAAGTAGAGAGGGTCTGACGCCTATTTATACCCGTAGAGTCGGGTTTTTGTTAGTAACTGATTCACAGAAAATCCTCCACCTAATATTTTCTGTTTATATGATTTCCCTAAATAAAATATTTTATTTAATCAACTAATTAAATCATACAATATATATATATACATATGTATATATATATAGATATATATATATATTCTTCTATTATATTATTATTATTATTTTTTTTTAAAAAAAAAAATCAGGATGTTACAATTCTCCCCCTCTTATATAAAATTCGTCCTTGAATTTACCTGTGTCGAATAATTTGGGGAAATCTTCTTTCATCTTACTTTCGAGCTCCCAAGTAGCATTTTCAAAAACAGCACCTCTTCCTCCTCTCCACACAACCTTAACTAAGGGAATTTTCTTTCCTCTAAGCTGTTTAACCATTCGGTCTTCGACTCTAACCGGTAAGGTCTCAAAAGTTAGGTTCTCCTTTACTTGGAGATCATCCGACTCAATCACGTGCGAGGGGTCATGGATATATTTACGAAGTTGAGATACATGAAACACATCATGGAGATTTGACAAGTTTGGAGGCAAAGCGACCTGATAAGCCACTTCACCGACTCTTTTTAGGATTTCATATGGACCAACAAAACGAGGAGTAAGTTTTTTGGACTTCAGAGCTCTACCAACCCCAGTCCGCGGAGTAATCCTCAAGAATACATGATCGCTTTCTTCGAATTCTAAGTCTTTCATTCTCTTATCAGCATAACTTTTCTATCTACTCTGTGTTGCTCTCATTTTCTCCTGAATCATCTTAACCTTTTCTGTAGTTTGTTGCACTATCTCAGGCCCTAGAATAAGATTCTCACCAGATTCATCCCAACACAAGGGTGTTCTACACCTCCTTCCATACAATGCTTCATATGGCGCCATCCCAATACTAGAATGATAACTATTATTATAAGTAAACTCTACTAAAGGCATAAAACTATCCCAATTACCCCTTTGTTCTAATACACAAGCTCTCAACAGATCTTCTAAGGATTGGATGGTTCTCTCAGTTTGACCATCTGTTTGAGGATGATAGGCTGTACTCAACCGAAGCTTGGTTCCTAAGGCATTATGTAAACTCCCCCAAAATCTAGATGTAAACCAAGAATCTCTGTCAGAAACTATGCTAGAAGGTACCCCGTGTAATCTAACAATTTCTTTTATGTAAACCTCCACTAATCTCTCTATAGAGTATTTAATGTTAATTGGAATAAAGTGAGCAGATTTTGTCAACCTATCCACTATAACCCAAATTGAATCTAAGCTCTTCGTTGTTCTAGGTAACCCAACCACAAAGTCCATAGAAATACTATCCCACTTCCACTCAGGTACATTTAAGGGTTGCAACAAACCAGAAGGTTTTTTATGCTCTATCTTAGCTTTTTGGCAAACCAAACAAGCACCCACAAACATAACTATTTCCCTTTTCATATTAGGCCACCAAAACATTTTTTTAAGATTATTATAATAAGCTATTTGACATACTAATCACGCAAAACAAGTAATTTAAATGCTTTCCAAATCACAAATCGCTTATCCAACCATAAAACATTTTTCACACAATCAGAGTACACATCAAAAATATGGTAAGCACACAACACACTGGCCTAAAGGACCAACCTGGCTCTGATACCAAATGTAACAGCCCAGCCTCCGAGGTATTGTCCGGTTCATGGGCACAACGTGCAACGCAACGCGCATTAGGCACTACGTGCCGTAGGGATCCCCGGTTTTGTCCTCACGAAAAGGCGCCTCGAAGGGATGAGAGGCGTGCATCCTTATAAGGCACTACACCCTCTCTGATCTTATCGATGTGGGACAAGAGCAATGCACGGCACCAACCGTCACATTTACAACTACTAATCACAAGTGAAACATGCAAAAATACAAAATTAAAGATTATACCTCACAATCTCTTGAAACCCACAAGAGATTACCAACCCTTCCTTGAGTCCCACAAGGAATGACAAACCTTCCTTGAATCACACAAGGAAGACAAAAACACTTCCTCTGAACAACCTCAGAGGATGTATAGAATATGAAAAGATATAACCTGGAGTGTCGCTTCCAAACTATAGCACCTGCTCTTCTTAGAGTTTCCTCAAGTCTTTTCACAAAAAGATTAAAGCATAGAAAAACTATTTTCAATTTCAACACATAAAAGTTTTTGGCTCAAGAAACTCAGGAAGAGTATAAAAGCTTTTTAGAGAAAAAGAGTGAAAGAACGTATGAATGTTGTATTCTGAAAAACCCTGATACCCTTATTAAATAATCAAAATATTTCAAATAAAATAATTTTTTATTTTATTTTAATTCGAAAATAAATATTTACTCTGTTCAGAGCCTCACAACGTTCAGAAATTTCAGTCAAAGATTCTTTCTACTTTATTTTAGGAGGATTTTTCGCAACGTTTAATTTTCAAAAATCTTCGAACATAGTCGATTATATTATGGACATAATCGATTATCCCCGAGAGAAATATTTTCATATTTGAAGTAGATAATCGATTACATAATCTATTATTGCCGCAAGCATTTTTATTTTCAAAAACATATAATCGATTACCCAATCGATTATTCCCGCAAGCATTTATTTTCCAAAAAGTCATAATCGATTATCTAATCGATTATTAGCGCAAGCTTGTTATTTCAAAATAGCATAATCGATTATCTAATCGATTATTAGCGCAAGCTTGATATTTTCAACATAGCATAATCGATTGTCTAATCGATTATTACCGAGACATAATTATTCTCAAAAAATTTGCAGAATTATAATCGATTAGGTTCTATGTATAATCAATTATCTCAGTGATTTGTATAGTTTTTCAAAAATGGTTTTCTTGAAAAAATACTCTGAGCAGAGTGATGATTACCTTTTGATAACATGCACTCCTAACTCTAAACTAAGTCTTTATATCTTTGAGCTTGCTTTCAGTCTTGAATTTTCTTGATGTCCTTAATCTTGAATATCTTGATCATTATTAAAATACTTGAGTTCTTGTGTAGTGTTTGTCCAATCTTCAAAGAGTGGTAACATTTTTCTGAAATTTTATTATTTAAGTAGGTTTATACTCTGTTTCTTCTTCTTCTTCTTCCCCTTATTTCCTTTTGTTTCTTTTGTCTTCGTCTTTTTTTTTTCTTCTTCTTCTTCTTTACCTTCTCGTGGAAGGTTTCCTCGACGATAAAAACGACTAATTGCATAAAAATATTAAAAATTATGAAAAAAATGTGACATTAAAATAATAATAATTATTATTAATTATTGAAATAATAATTAATTTATTATGATATATTTATGATATTAAAATAATAATATTATTTTCGTAAATTATTAATAGTGACAATAGATTTATTTTTTATTTTATGAAAGTAAAATAATTATTTTTTTATAAACATTAAAAATTATATAAACTAAGAATTAAAAAAATAATAATTCTTATTTATTTATATTAGATTGAGTTTCTAAACATTAAATTTAATTTATTATTAATCTTAAAATTTTAATTTTATTTTTTTAATTATTATATTTAT
>BDMB01000217.1:37544-53861 GCA_016859785.1 Macrotyloma uniflorum
CTAGAGTGTCCCACATTTCTTTGGCGGTCTTACACCTGGAAATCCTGTAAAATTCACTCAGAGTTAGTACAGAAACAATGGCATTCCTAGCCCTTACATCATATTGCGCCCTTTTGTTTTCGTCAGGAGTCCACTGTAGAAATTGCTTTGGTGTTGAGCCTTCAGCTGGAGTTGTCCTTGGCACGAACAGACCGTTTTGAACCGCATCCCAAACTCCATAATCGAGAGTCTGAAGAAAGATCTCCATCCTTGCCTTCCAGAACGGGTAGTTATCTCCTTCAAATAGTGGAGGTCTGTTAATCGACGCTCCTTCCCTGTAAATCTGATTCTGCATAGACATCTCACAAGATCGATTAGAAATACCTTATCAAACCAGGCTCTAATACCACTTGTTGTCAAGTGGCATCAAGAGGGGGGGGTGAATTGATGTTAAAAATAAAACCTTTTAATTTGTTTTCCTCAAAAATTAAGCCTCTTGATTATTAATTGTCTTAGCAGATAATTAAATACGCAACGGAAAATTAAATGAGATAAGGGAAAGAAGAGACACCCAGAATTTATACTGGTTCGGGTTATACCTTAACCCTACTCCAGTTCCCAAATCACCTCAAACCAGAGATGATTTCCCACTCTTTATATTTTGATTCTTCACAAATTACAACCACCAATTACCAGTGAAACATGTAAAAAGAGAAAATTAAAATACTTACTATCTCTTAAACCCACAAGAGAATACCTACTCTTCCTTGAGTCCCATAAGGAAGTGAAAACCTTCCTTGAATCACACAAGGAAGAAGACTTGTCTCCTCTGATCAGCCTCAGAGGAAAGTCAGAAAACAAAAGATAAATATCACCTGTATGTCAGGATATCAAAGTTGTGGCACTGCTCTGCTCAGGATTTCTCAAAAGCTGTAAAGATCACTTCTTTCTGAAAGCAATATTCTTCTTTTCAAAAATAATTCTTGTGACTTAGAGAGAAGAAAAAATATGAAAAAGATCGATTTTTCTCTGATGTCAATCAAAAGCTTTAAATAAGAAAATATAAAAATATTCTTAATTCGAAATTTGATACACAGAATCATCTCCAACGTTCAGAATATTATAGAAAAGATTTTCCAAGATTTTCGGAGGATTCTGTGTAACATTTATAGTTTTCGAAAATTCACGAACATAATCGATTATATTAAATACATAATCGATTATCACCACGTTGATAAACTTTGTTAAAAACACAAATAATCGATTATATAATCGATTATCACCGCATGTCATATTTTCCAAATTGCTCATAATCGATTATGTAATCGATTATTGCCGAATGGCACATTTTCTATTTTGAAAGGTATAATCGATTATCTAATCGATTATTGCCGAATCACATGCTTTTCCATTTTCTCAAAGCATAATCGATTATATAATCGATTATTGCCGTATCAAAAAATCTGTCCATAATCGATTAGCTAATAAACATAATCGATTATTGTGTATTGAAAAAGATTTTAATAATAATTAAATTTACTTTTAAGAATTTTCTGAGCAGAGTTGTGTTCCTTTTTTATTCTAACTACTAAATCTAATCTAGTAGTCTTCTTTGATTCTTTGCTTGCTTCTGGTCTTGATATGTTGAACACTTTTGTACAGTATAGTCTTGATTATTATGAAAATTCTTGAGCAGAATGACAACAATCTCCTTCTGTGATAACAAATTTAATTTATTATTAATATTAAAATTTTAATTATTATATTTATTTAATAATTTAACATTTTTTTATTTACTAGTTTCGTCTTATTTTTTCTCTAGTTATTTAATTTTCTTTTATTCAATTAATTAAATATTTTAATTAAGTAAAATAAAGAATTAAATTATTTTAAAAATAACATTTTACATTTATGATTAAAATATATTAATTAAAAATTTTATAAGATTTTCAAAGTATTATTAATTATATGCTTTTCTAAAATTTTATTATTTAAGTAGGTTTATACTTCGTTTCTTCTTCTTCATTTCTTTTCCCTTATTTCCTTTTTGTTTCTTTTGTCTCCGTTTTCTCGTCTTCTTCTTCTTTTTCTTCTCGTTCAAGGTTTCTTCTACGACAAGAAACGACCACTTGCTTAAAAATATTAATAATTATGAAAAAAATGTGGCATTAAAATAATAATAATAGTTATTATTAATTATTGAAATAATATATAATTTATTATGATATATTTATGATATTAAAATAATAATATTATTTTCGTAAATTATTAATAGTGACAAAAGATTTATTTTTATTTTATGAAATTAAAAATATTATTTAATTTTCTTATTTTTTGTCTAGTTATTTAATTTTCTTTTATTCAATTAATTAAATATTTTAATTATGTAAAATAAATAATTAAATTATTTTAAAAATAACATTTTACATTTATGATTAATATATATTTAATTTAAAATTTTATAAGATTTTTAAAGTAATATTATTTATGTGTTTCTGAAATTTTATTATTTAAATAGATTTATACTCCGTTTCTTCTTCTTCATTTATTTCCTTTTGTTTCTTTTTGTCTCCGTCTTTTCTTCTTCTTGTTCTTCTTTTCCTTCTCGTGGAGGGTTTCCACTACGACAAGAAACGACCACTTGCATAAAAATATTAATAATATGAAAAAAATATGACATTAAAATAAAAATTATTATTATTATTATTAATTATTGAAATAATAATTAATTTATTATGGCATAGTTATGATATTAAAATAATAATATTATTTTCGTAAATTATTAATAGTAACAATAGATTTATTTTTATTTTATGAAATTATACAAATTAAGAATTAAAAAATAATAATTATTATTTATTTATATTAGATTGAGTTTTTAAACATTAAATTTAATTTATTATTAATATTAAAATTTTAATAAAATCACTCATGATAAAATCACTCACGATAAAATCACACACGATAAAATCACCCATGATAAAATCACTCATGATAAAATCAACCTTCATAGAATCACCTACGATAAAATCAATCAAGATAATATCACCCACGATAAAATCATCCTCGATAGAATCACCCATAATAAAATCACTCTCAATATAGCCACGATGAAATCAAGCACGATAAAATCATCCAAACTAAAATCACCCACTATAAAATCCACATGATAAAATCACCCTCGATAGAATCACCCAAGATAAAACCACCAACGATAAAATCACAGTTTATATAATAACCCTTGATAAAATCACGCACGATAAAATCACGCACGATAAAATCATTCATGATAAAATCACCCTAGAGAAAATCACCCTCAAAAAATTCACTCATGATAAAATCACCCTTGATATAATCACCCACGATAAAATAACTCACGATAAATTCATCCAAACTAAAATAGCCCACGATAAAATCACCCACGATAAAATCAACCAGGATAAAATCATCGTCGATAAAATCACACTCGATAAATTCACCGACGAAAAATCACCCACGATGAAATCACGCAAGATAAAACCACTCATGATAAAATCACCCTTCATAAATTCACCGACGAGAAAATCAACCAAGATAATATCACCGACGATAAAATCACCCACAATAAAATCACCCTTCCTAAAATCACCCACGAGAAAATCAACCAAGATAATATCACCCACGATAAAATCACCCACCATAAAACCTCCCACGATAAAATCACTCGCGATAGAATCACCCATGATAAAATCACCCACTATAAAATCACCATTTATAAAATCACCTTTGATAAAATCACGGACGATAAAATCATCCACGATAAAATAACCCATGATAAAATCAACCTAGAGAAAATCACCCTCGAAAAAATCACTCATGATAAAATCACCCTTGATATAATCACCCACATTAAAATCATCCAGGGAAAAATCATCCAAACTAAAATCTCGCGCACTAAAATCACCCACGATAAAATTACCTTAGATAAAATCACACTCGATGAAAGCATTGACGAAAAAATCACGCTCGAAAAAATCACCAAAGATAAAATCACCCACTATAAAATCATCCTCGATAAAATCACCCTTGATAAAATCACCTTCGATAAAATCACCCTTGATAAAATCACCCTCGATAAAATCACCCACAATAAAATTTGTCATGATAAAATCATCCCTTATAAAATCACATATGATAAAATCACCCTCAATAAAATCACGTTTGAATAAATCACCCTCGATAAAATCACCCTCAATAAAATCACGTTTGATTAAATCACCTACGATAAAATCACCTATTATAAAATCACCCAGGATAAAATCACCACTGATAAAATCTCCCATCATAAAATCACCCTTCCTAAAATCACACACGAGAAAATCAACCTAGATAATATCACCCACGATAAAATCACCCACCATAAAACCACCCACGATAAAATCACCCGCGATAGAATCACCCATGATAAAATCACCCACTATAAAATCACCATTTATAAAATCACCTTTGATAAAATCACGGACGATAAAATCATCCACGATAAAATCACCCATGATAAAATCACCGTAGAGAAAATCACCCTCGAAAAAATCACTAATGATAAAATCACCCTTGATATAATCACCCACAATAAAATCATCCAGGGTAAAATCATCCAAACTAAAATCTCGCGCACTAAAATCACCCACGATAAAATCACCTTACATAAAATCACACTCAATGAAATCACTGACGAAAAAATCACGCTCGAAAAAATCACCAAAGATAAAATCACCCACCATAAAATCATCCTCGATAAAATCACCCACTATAAAATCATCCTCGATAAAATCACCCTTGATAAAATCACCTTCGATAAAATCACCCTTGATAAAATCACCCTCGATAAAATCACCCACGATAAAATTTGCCAGGATAAAATCATCCTACAAAATCACATATGATAAAATCACCCTCAATAAAATCACGTTTGAATAAATCACCCTCGATAAAATCACGCTCAATAAAATCACATTTGATTAAATCACCCAGGATAAAATCACCTATGATAAAATCTCCCATGATAAAATCACCCTTCCTAAAATCACCCACAAGAAAATCAACCTAGATAATATCATCCACGATAAAATCACCCACCATAAAATCACCCACCATAAAACCACCCACGATAAAATCGCCCGCGATAGAATCATCCATGATAAAATCACCCACTATAAAATCACCGTTTATAAAATCACCTTTGATAAAATCACAGACGATAAAATCACCCATGATAAAATCAACCTAGAGAAAATCACCCTCGAAAAAATCACACATGATAAAATCACCCTTGATATAATCACCCACAATAAAATCATCCAAGATAAAATCATCCAAACTAAAATCTCGCGCACTAAAATCACCCACGATAAAATCACACTCGATGAAATCACTGACGAAAAAATCACGCGCGAAAAAATCACCAAAGATAAAATCACCCCCTATAACATCATCCTCGATAAAATCACCATTGATAAAATCACCTTCGATAAAATCACCCTTGATAAAATCACCCTCAATAAAATCACCCACACTTAAATTTGCCATGATAAAATTATCCATGATAAAATCATCCATGATAAAATCACATATGATAAAATGACCCTCAATAAAATCACGTTTCAATAAATCACCCTCGATTAAATCACCCTCAATAAAATCACGTTTGATTAAATCACCCACGATAAAATCACCTATTATAAAATCACCCAGGATAAAATCACCCATGATAAAATCTCCCATGATAAAATCACCCTTCCTAAAATCACCCACGAGAAAATCAACCTAGTTAATATCATCCACGATAAAGTCACCTACCATAAAATCACCCACCATAAAACCACCCACGATAAAATCACCCGCAATAGAATCATCCATGATAAAATCACCCACTATAAAATCACCGTTTATAAAATCACCTTTGATAAAATCACCCTTCATAGAATCACCCATGATAAAATCAACCTAGAGAAAAATCACCCTCGAAAAAATCACTCATGATAAAATCACCCTTGATATAATCACCCACAATAAAATCATCCAGGATAAAATCATCCAAACTAAAATCTCGCGCACTAAAATCACCAACGATAAAATCACCTTAGATAAAATCACACTCGATGAAATCACTGACGAAAAAATCACGCTCGAAAAAATTACCAAAGATAAAAACAGCCACTATAAAATCATCCTCGATAAAATCACCCTTGATAAAATCACCCTCGATAAAATCACCCACACTAAAATTTGCCATGATAAAATCATCCATGATAAAATCACATATGATAAAATGACCCTCAATAAAATCACGTTTGAATAAATCACCCTCGATAAAATCACCCTCAATAAAATCACGTTTGATTAAATCACCCACGATAAAATCACCTATTATAAAATCACCCAGGATAAAATCACCCATGATAAAATCTCCCATGATAAAATCACCCTTCCTAAAATCACCCACGAGAAAATCAACCTAGACAATATCATCCACGATAAAATCACCCACCATAAAACCACCCACGATAAAATCACCCGCGATAGAATCATCCATGATAAAATCACCCACTATAAAATCACCGTTTATAAAATCACCTTTGATAAAATCACAGACGATAAAATCACCCATGATAAAATCAACCTAGAGAAAATCACCCTCGAAAAAATCACTAATGATAAAATCACCCTTGATATAATCACCCACAATAAAATCATCCAAGATAAAATCATCCAACCTAAAATCTCGCGCACTAAAATCACCCACGATAAAATCACACTCGATGAAATCACTGACGAAAAAATCACGCGCGAAAAATCACCAAAGATAAAATCACCCACTATAAAATCATCCTCGATAAAATCACCCACTATAAAATCATCCTCGATAAAATCACCCTCGATAAAATCACCTTCGATAAAATCACCCTTGATAAAATCACCCTCGATAAAATCACCCACACTAAAATTTGCCATGATAAAATCATCCATGATAAAATCACATATGATAAAATTACCCTCAATAAAATCACGTTTGATTAAATCACCCTCGATAAAATCACCCTCAATAAAATCACGTTTGATTAAATCACCCACGATAAAATCACCTATTATAAAATCACCCACGATAAAATCACCTATTATAAAATCACCCACGATAAAATCACCCATGATAAAATCTCCCATGATAAAATCACCCTTCCTAAAATCACCCACGAGAAAATCAACCTAGAGAAAATCACCCTCGAAAAAATCATGACCCTTGATATAATCACCCACAATAAAATCATCCACGATAAAATCATCCAAAATAAAATCTCGTGCACTAAAATCACCCACGATAAAATCACCTTAGATAAAATCACACTCGATGAAATCACTGACGAAAAAATCATGCTCGAAAAAATCACCCACTATAAAATCATCCTCGATAAAATCACCCTCGATAAAATCACCTTTGATAAAATCACCCTTGATTAAATCACCCGCGATAAAATTACCCACACTAAAATTTGCCATTATAAAATCATCCATGATAAAATCACCCTCAATAAAATCATGTTTGATTAAATCACCCACGATAAAATCTCCTATTATAAAATCACCCAGGATAAAATCACCCATGATAAAATCTCCCGTGATAAAATCACCCTTCCTAAAATCACCCACGAGAAAATCAACCTAGATAATATCCCCCACGATAAAATCACTCACCATAAAATCACCAACGATAAAATCACCCGCGATAGAATCACCCATGATAAAATCACCCGCTATGAAATCACTGTTTATAAAATCCCCTTTGATAAACTGACGGACGATAAAATCACCCATGATAAAATCAACCTAGAGAAAATCACCCTCGAAAAAATCACTCATGATAAAATCACCCTTGATATAATCACCCACAATAAAATCATCCACGATAAAATCATCCAAATTAAAATCTCGCGCACTAAAATCACCCACAATAAAATAACCTTAGATAAAATCACACTCGATGAAATCACTGACGAAAAAATTACGCTCGAAAAAATCACCAAAGATAAAATCACCCACTATAAAATCAACCTCGATAAAATCACCCTTGATAAAAATCACCCATGATAAAATCATCCTAGAGAAAATCACCTTAGAGAAAATCACCCTCGAAAAAATCATTGATGATAAAATCATCCTTGATATAATCACCCATGATAAAATCATCCAAACTAAAATCCCCCCCGATAAAATCATGCACGATAAAATCACCTTCGATAAAATCACACTCAATTAAATCACTGACGAAAAAATCACCTAGATAAATCAACCAAGATAAAATCACTCGCTATAAAATTATCCTCGATAAAATCACCCTTGATAAAATCACCCTCGATAAAATCTCCCATGATAAAATCATCCATCCTAAATCACCCACGATAAAATCACCCATTATAAAATCACCATCGATAAAATCACCTACGATAAAATAACCCACAGTAAAATCACCCATTATAAAATCACCTTTGATTAAATCACGCAAGAAACTATGATAAAATGACCCACGATAAAATCACCCTTGATAAAATCACCCTTGACAAAATCACCCGCAATAAAATCACCCACGATAAAATCACCCTTGATAAAATCACGCATGAAAAAAACACCCCCAATAAAATCACCCACGATAAAATCACTCATGATAAGATCACCCTCGATAAAATCACCCATGATAAAATCACCCATGTTAAAATCACCCATGATAAAATCCCCCACGATAAAATCCCCCACGATAAAATCACCCACGATAAAATCACCCACGATAAAATCACCCACACTAAAATCACCCATAGTAAAATCACCGATTACAAAATCACCCTTCATTAAATCACCCACGATAAAATCACCCAAGATAATATCACCAACAATAAAATCACCCACGATAAAATTACCCATGATGAAATCACACATGATAACATCACCCTTCATAGAATCACCCACGGTAAAATCAATCAAGATAATATCACCCATGATAAAATCACCCACTATAAAATCAACCACAATAAAATCACCCTCGATACAATCACTCATGATAAAATCACCCACGATAAAATCACGCACCATAAAATCACCCACGATAAAATCACACACGATAAAATCACACACGATAAAATCACCCATGATAAAATCACCCTCAATATAATCAGCCACGATAAAATCAGTCACGATAAAATCATCCAAACTAAAATCACCCACACTAAAATCACCGACGATAAAATTACCCTCAATAAAATCACCCAAGATAAAATCACCCACTATAAAATCCCCATGATAAAATCACCCTCGATAGAATCACCCATGATAAAATCACCCACTATAAAATCACCCACGATAAAATCACCTTTGATAAAATCACCCTCGATAAAATCAGCCATATTAAAATCACCCACACTAAAATTTGCCATGATAAAATCACCCACGATAAAATCTCTCACGATAAAATAACCCATGATAAAATCACCAATGATAAAATCACAATCGATAAAATCAACCATGATAAAATCACCTTCGATAAAATCAACCATGATAAAATCACCTTCGATAAAATCACCCATGATAAAATTACCCTTGATAAAATCACCCACGATAAAATCACTCATGAGGAAATCACCCTCGATAAAATCATCCAAGATACTATCCCCCACGATAAATTGACCCACGATAAAATCACCCCCGATAACATCATCCATGAAATATCATCCTCAATCATCCACGATAAAATCACTCACGATAAGATCACCCACGATAAAATAACTCATGATAAAATCACCCATGATAAAATCACCCTCGATAAAATCATTCTTGATAAAATCTCCCCCACTAAAATCACCCACGATAAAATCACCCACAATAAAATCATCCATGATAAAATAACACTTGATATATTCACCCATGATAAAATCATTCAAACTAAAATCCCCCAAAATAAAATCACCCACGATAAAGTCACCCACCATAAAATCACCCACCATAAAATCACCCATGATAAAATCACCCACCATAAAATCACCCACCATAAAATCACCCACCATAAAATCACCAAAGATAAAATCACCCACTATAAAATCCCCACGATAAAATCACCCATGATAAAATCACCCTCGAGAAAATCACCCACAATAAAATCACGCACAGTAAAATCACCCATAATAAAATCATCCACGATAAAATAACGCAAGATAATATCACCAACGATAAAATCACCCACGATTAAATCACCTATTATAAAATCACCCACGATAAAATCACCCATGATAAAATCTCCCATGATAAAATCACCCTTCCTAAAATCACCCACGAGAAAATCAACCTAGATAATACCATCCACCATAAAATCACCCACCATAAAACCACCCACGATAAAATCACCCGCGATAGAATCACCCATGATAAAATCACCAACTATAAAATCACCGTTTATAAAAGCACCTTTGATAAAATCACGGACGATAAAATCATCCACGATAAAATCACCCATGATAAAATCAACCTAGAGAAAATCACCCTTGAAAAAATCACTCATGATAAAATGACCCTTGATATAATCACCCACAATAAAATCATCCACGATAAAATCATCCAAACTAAAACTTCGCGCACTAAAATCACCCACGATAAAATCACCTTAGATAAAATCAAACTCGATGAAATCATTGACGAAAAAATCACGCTCGAAAAAATCACCAAAGATAAAATCATCCTCGATAAAATCACCCTTGATAAAATCACTTTCAATAAAATCACCCTTGGTAAAATCACCCTCGATAAAATCACCCACACTAAAATTTGCCATGATAAAATCACCCACGATAAAATCACATATGAGAAAATCACCTTCAATAAAATCACGTTTGATTAAATCACCCTCGATAAAATCAACGACGATAAAATAACTCACAGTAAAATTACCCACAGTAAAAACACCCATGATAATATCGCCCTTGATAAAATCACCAATGATAAAATTATCCAAGATAATATCATTATCGATAAAATCACTCATGATAGAATTACCCTCGATAAAATCACACACGATAATATCACCCATGATAAAATCACCCAAGATACTATCACCGACGATAAAATGACCTATAATAAAATCACCCTCGATAAAATTACCTATGACAAAATCACCCCCAATAAAATCATCTAAGACAAAATCACTCACGATAAAATCACCCTCGATAAAATCACGAATGATAAAATCATCCATGATAAAATTGTTACTACTCTTTGAAGATTCAAGAATGGTCAAGAATTCAAGTATTTTAATAATGATCAAGAAATTCAAGAATCAAGGACATCAATAAAATTTAAGTTGGATGCAAGCTCAAAGACATAGAAGACTTAGTTTATAGTTAGGAGTGAATGATTTCAAAAGGTAATCATGACTCAGCTTAGAGTATTTTCTCAAGAAAACTATTTTTGAAAAACTATAAAAATCACTGAAATAATCGATTATACATAGAACATAATCGATTATGTTTTTGAAAATTTTTTAAGAATAATTTTGACTCGGAAATAATTGATTATGTAATCGATTATGCTTTTTTCTTTTGGAAAATAACAATGCTTGCGGGAATAATCGATTAAGTAATCGATTGTGTTGTTGAAAAATAAAATTCTTTCGGGAATAATCGAATAGATAATCGATTATCTATTTCAAATCTGAAAGTATTTCTCTCGGGGATAATCGATTATGTTCGAAGAATTTTGAAAAATAAACGTTGCGAAAAATCCTCCTAAAATAAAGGAGAATCTTGGATTTTATTTTCTGAATATTGTGAGGCTCTGAATAGAGTAAAAAATGTGATTTCGAATTAAAATAAAATAAAATATTTTATTTGGAATATTTGGTTATTTAATAAGCATATCAGGGTTTTTCAAGATTCCTCTCACAATACACTCTTTCATACTTTTTCTCTGAGTATCTTGAGCCACAAAATTTTATGTTTTGAAAGAGAAAATATTTTTCTGTGCATTAATCTTTCTGAGAAAAACCCTTGAGGATACTCTTGAGCAGAGCCGGTGCTACAGTTTGAAAGCGTCACTCTAGGTGATATCTTTTTTATTATAATCATCCTCTGAGGCTGTTCAGAGGAGGTGTTTTTGTCTTTCCTTGTGTGATTCAAGGAAAGTGTTTCATTCCTAGTGTGATTCAAGGAAGGTGTTTCATTCCTTGTGGGACTCAAGGAATGTGTGGTAATCTCTTGTGGGTTTTCAAGAGATTGTGAGGTCTATCTTTAATTTTGTATTTTTGCATGTTTCACTTGTGATTAGTGGTTGTAAAAATTGTGATAAATTAAAGATATAAGAGTGTGGGATCATCTCAGGTTGAGGTGATTGAGAACTGGACGTAGGGTTAAGGATTTAACCCGAACTACTATAAATTCCTGTGTTCGTCTTTCTTTCCCTCATCTTTTAATTTTCCGCTATGCTTTATAAAATATCTACTAGACTAATTAATTCAAGAGGGATAAAATTTGAATTAAATAAGAGTTAAAGTTTTAATTTTTATTCCATCAATTCACCCCCCCTCTTGATGCTACTTGGTAACATAAATCATCCATGATAAAATCACCCTCGATAAAATCAACCATGATAAAATCACCCACACTAAAATCACCCATAGTAAAATCACCCTTCATAAAATCACCCACGATAAAATCAACCTTCATTAAATCACCCACGATAAAATCACCCAAGATAATATCACCAACGATAAAATCACTCATGATAAAATCACCCATGATAAAATCACCCATGTAAAAAATCACCCTCGATAAAATAACCCTCGATAAAATCACCCAAGATTCTATCATCCACGATAAAATCACCCCCGATAAAATCATCGATGATAAAATCACCCCCGATAAAATCATCGATGATAAAATCACCCTAGAGAAAATCAACATCGAAAAAATAATTCATGATAAAATCACCCACGATAATATCACTCACGATAAAATCATCCAAACTAAAATCCCCCACATTAAAATAACCCACGATAAAAATAGTCACGATAAAATAACCTTCGATAAAATCACACTCGTTAAAATTACCGATGAAAAAATCACCCTAGATAAAATCACCCAAGAAGTTAGGAGAAGAAGAAGAAAGGAGAAGAAGAAGAATGGAGGAGAAGAAGAAGTAAGTAAAAGAAGAAGAAAGGAGAAAATGAAGTTCGAAGAAGAAGAAGAAAGGAGAAGATGATGTTAAGAGAAGAAGTGAGGAATTGAAGAAGTTATGAGATGAAGAAAAAAGGACAAATGTAGTTAGGAGAAGAAGAGGAATGGAGAAGAAGAAGAAAGGAGAAAAAGATGACAGAAGAAGAAGAAGAAAGGAGAAGAAAGGAGAGAAAAAAGTTAGGAGAAGTAGAGGAAAGGAGAAGAAGAATATAGGAGAAAAAGATGAAAGTAGAAGTAGAAGAAGAAGAATGAAGAAGAACAACAAAGGAGAAGAAGAAGAAGAATGGAGAAGAAGAAGAATGGAGAAAATGAAGAAAGGAGAAGAAGAGGAAGAAAGGAGAAGAAGAAATTAGGAGAAGAAGATGAAATGAGATAAAGAAAGGAGTAGAAGAAGAATGGAGAAGAAGAAGGATGGAGAAGAAGAAAAAAGGAGAAGAAGAAGTTAGTAGAAGAAGAAGTAAGGTGAAGAAGAAGAAAAGAGAATAAGAATAATAGAGAAGAAAAAGAAAGAAGAAGAACAAGTTAGGAGAAGAAGAAGGAAGGAGAAGAGGAAGAAGAATGGAGAAGAAGAAGAAAGGAAAAGAAGAAGAAAGAAGAAGAAGAAGTTAGGAGAAGAAGAAAGGAGATAAGAAGAAAGTAGAATAAGAAAGGAAGAAGGAGAAAGGAGAAGAAGAAGTTAGGAGACGAAGAATAACGGAGAAGAAAAGGAATGGAGAAGAAGAAGTTAGGAGAAAAAGAAGAAAGGAGAAGAAGAAGAAAGGAGAAATGGAAGAAAAGAGAGGAAGTTAAGAGAAGAAAAGAAAAGAAGAAGTTAGTAGAAGAAGAAGAAAGGAGAAGAAGAAGTTAGCGAAAGAAAAAGAAAGGAGAATACGAAGTGAAGAGAAGAAGAACAAAAGACAAGATGAAAAAGAATGGAAAATGAAGAAAGGAGAAGAAGAAGAAGATGGAGAAGAAGAAGAATGAAGAAGAAGAAAGGAAAAGAAGAAGTGAGGAGAAGAAGAAGAAAGGAGAAGATGAAGAAGAATGGACAAGAAGAAGAAATGATAAGAAGTTAGGAAAAGAAGATGTAAGGATTAGAAGATGAAAGGAGACAAAGAAAGTAGAAGAAGAAGATAGGAGCAGAAGAAGAAGTTAGGAGAAGAAGAAGAAAGGAGAAGAAGAAGTTAGGAGAAGAAGATGAAAGGAGAAGAAGATGAAAGGAGAGAAGGAAGTTAGGAGAAGAAGAAGTTAGGAGAAGAAGAAGAAAGCAGAAGCAGTAGTTAGGAGAAAAACATGAAAGGAGAAGAATAAGTTAGAAGAAGAAGATGAAAGGAGAAGAAGAACAAAGGAGAGGAGGAAGTTAGGAGAAGAAGAAGAAAGAAGAAGAAGAAGAATGGAGGAGAAGAAGAAAGCAGAAGATGAAGTTAGGAGAAGTAGAAGAAAGGAGAAGAAGAAGTTAGGAGAAGAAGAAAGGAGAAGAAGAAATTAAGAGAAGAAGTCGAAAGGAAAAGAAGTTAGTTGAAGAAGAAGAAAGGAGAGAAAGTTAGGGGAAAAAAAGAAAGGAGAAGAAGAAGTTAAGAGAAGAAGAAGTTAAGAGAAGAAGAAGTTAGGAGAAGAAGCAAAAAGGAGAAGAAGAAGGAAGGAGAAGAAGAAGAAGAAAGGAGAAGAAGAATTTAGGAGAAGAAGAAGTTGGGAGAAGAAGATGAAACGAGAAGAAGAAGGTAGGAGAAGAAGAAGAAAGGATAAGAAGAACAATAGAGAAGAAATAGAAAGGAGAAGCAGAAGTTAGGAGAATAAGAAGAAAGGAGAAAGAGAAGGAAGGAGAAGAACTTAGGAGATAAAGAAGTTAGGAGAAGAAGATGAAGAAGAAAGGAGAAAAAGAAGTTAGGAGAAGAAGAATAATGGAGAAGAAAAAGTTAGAAGAGGAAGATAAAAGGAGAAGAAGAAGAAAGGAGAAGAAGAAGAAAGGAGTAGAAGAAGTTAGGAGAAGAAGAAGAAAGGAGAAGAACAGGTTAGGAGAAGAAGAGGAAAGGAAAATAAGAAGAAGAAAGGAGAAGCAGAACTTATGAGAAGAAGAAGAAAGGAGAAGAAATAGTTAGGAGAAAAAGAAGAAGTATGGAGAAGAAGAAGAAAGGTGAAAAAGTTAGGAGAAGAAGATATGAGAACAAAAAGAAAGGAGAACAAGATAGGAGAAGAAAAAGTTAGGAAAAGAGGGAGAAAGTAGAAGAAGTTAGGCGAAGAAGAAGAAAGGAGTAGAAGAAGTTAGGAGAAGAAGAAGAAAGGAGTAGAAGAAGAAAGGGGAAGAAGAAGAAAGGAGAAGAAGAAGAATGTAAAAGAAGAAGTTAGGAGAAGAAGAAGTTAGGAGAAGAAGAAGCAAGGAGAAGAAATACTTAGGAGAAAAAGAAGAAGAATGGAGAAGAAGAAGAAAGGTGAAGAAGTTAGGAGAAGAAGATGAATGGAGAAGAACAAGACAAAACAAGAAGAAGAAAGGAGAAGAAAAAGTTAGGAGAAGAAGATGAAAGGAGAAAACAAGTTAGGAGAAGAACATAGGAGACGAAGATGAAAGCAGAAGAAGAAGAAGAAGAAGAAGAAGAAGAAGAAGAAGAAGAAGAAGAAGAAGAAGAAGAAGAAGAAAGGAGATGAAGAAGAATGGAGAAGGAGAAGAAGAAGAAGTAGAATCAAGAAAATGAAGAAATGAAAAGAAGAAATTAGGAGAAGAAGAAGTTAGGAGTAGAAGCAGAAAGGAGAAGAAGAAGAATGGAAACGAAGAAGTTAGGAGAAGAAGAAGAATGTAAATGAAGAAGTTACGAGAAGAAGAAGAATGTAAAAGAAGAAGTTAGGAGAAGAACAAGACAGGAGAAGAAAAAGTTAGAAGAAGAAGAAAGGTGAAAAAAAAGTTAGGAGAAGAACATAAGAGAATAAGATGAAAGCAGAAGAAGAATAATGGAGAAGAAGAAGAAAGGAGAAGAAGAAGAAGTAGAATCGAGGAAATGAAGAAAGGAGAAGAAGAAATTAGGAGAAGAAGAAGTTAGGAGTAAAAGCAGGAAGGAGAAGAAGAAGAAAGGAAACGAAGAAGTTAGGAGAAGAAGAAGAATGGAAAAGAAGAAGTTAGGAGAAG
>BDMB01000218.1:2184-17175 GCA_016859785.1 Macrotyloma uniflorum
TTCATCATGACCTCTAAAAGTACAAGCTTGAAATGTTAATCACTTGATAACATCAATATAAACTTTAAGATGTAATTGATTAGTTAAAATTTGTTGTGAAGTCTGCTTAGATAACACTTTGTCAGTATGACATGATTGGTTCTTCAAGTCTTCACAACATTTAATAGTAGTATTATGAGGAGAATGAGGAGATTTTCCAATATGAGATAAAAATGCACAATCTTTTCTATTATTCACTTTTTTTCAATTTCTAAATCCTCCTTGAGTGAATGAAGTAGATTTTTTAGAAAATAAGTAACATGGAAGACAAAATGCAGCATCTACTTATGGTGAATACTCTAACTAAGGAAAAATTTTGAACCATATAGCTTGAAATCGACAAGGATGATTTTTTAAACTAGACAAAGAATATACATCCATAAAATAATGATATGATCCAAACTTTATATAGGCTCTACGAATTTCATCTATTTGATTCACAAGATAATCATAAGAGAATCAAAATAGAGCATCATAAAATATTAAAACAAGCAACGAATTGATAACAAATAAAAAAATTATATAACACATGTTAATATGCTATAATAGTGAACAAAAATAATAAAGAAATAATTTTTCTTACCTTATTTCTTCACTACAATAAAAATATAGTCGACGTCTTATTTGCTTTGATTTTGAATTTTTTATCTTTTAGTTTCTAACACTCTACAATTTTCTAATATATATATATATATAATATAATATAATATAATATAAAATATTATTTTGATATGTTTTAATTTTTTTTATTGATAATATTTATTAAAAAGACATATAGTACAAATATAAAAATTTATCTTTTTGGTAATAGATAAAATATTTTCTTTTATATATAAGATTATATATATATATATATTTGATTATTTTAAATTAAAGAGATTTTATTTAGATTTAATCTATATATAATATTTTTATATAATTTTATATATATTATGAGATAATATATTTGATAATTTAATTATAATTTTATATAGTAATAATTAAAATCTAATATGTTGGAGGTGGGTTGTGACATCCCCTGGTCTCCCTTGATGACAAAGACTTTACCTACATGGAAGTTTGATATTTATAAAGAAAAGGCAGACTTGGTTGACTATGCCTAAATTAATTGGTGAGGGAGAAATATGTTAGGTGGTCATAAAGAATTGGATCATTTGTCATATAAAACAAATAAAAATAAAAAGAAAGGAAAAGAGAAAGGTGTAGACTTTGAACCAATTTTCTATGCTAATTAAATTATTATGTAATAGAGAGCTATTTCGAATTTGAATTTGAATTTGCATGAGTAACATTAAAAAGATGGATAAACCTTCTGAAAAGTGAGAGAGAAAAAGGAAAAAAACCAATTGTACATATACCCTACAAAGAAAGAAGAAGCTATTGAGAAACAATTGTGAAGTAACTAGTTAACAGACAAGAAATACTTGACATCAATTTTTGTATTTGTAATTCTCTCTATTGTCCCGTTAGAATATTAATAGGGTTTGTTCTTGTGTTGATTATCTACCCTGTTGGGTGAAAAAAATTATTTTTTGTTAATCCTTGAAGGTTTCAAGAAGACTTGTAGTGTAACTAATATTATTATTATTAGTGTAACTATTTCTTTTTTAATTTGATATTCTCCTTTTTTTTTTCATTATTATCTATAAATTGATATTCTTCCAAAGTCCACTATAAGTTATACAAAAGAAAATATTTAAATTTGTTTGTACTTAGTTAATTGTTTTTGTAATATTTTCCCAACAACAATAATGATTTTTTTTACTATCGTGTATGTCACCATAAAATGATTGTTCAAATTGTCATCCTAAAAGTAAAGTATTCGTGGATAATAATTCTATGTGATTTTTTTTATAAGATTTTGCAAGGACATTTTTTCAATAAAATTATAAAAAAAATAAGAAATAAAGATGATTTTGTTGTATATTTTGTTATAGTTTATAAGATTAAATTTTTGTTTTATTAATTAAATTGTTTTGAAATGTTTTTCATTCAATACATTTTAAACCTCCCTAAAAACAAATTTTATGAAAAATTATTTTTATCACATTAATTTAATATATTAAATTTTATTAACTCTCGTTAAGTCATTTTTTTTACTTTTATATTAATTAGGAGTAATCAATACACAACTGATATTAATTTAATTAATTAGTTCTTCCCAACAACTCTTTATATATATATATATATATAACAACTTATTTTCAAAATTATTTTCGTATACTCAAAATAACTTTGGAATATGCATTATTGTTTTATACAAAATAAGAAAAAATAATAAACAAAATGAAAGACATAACAATTTTATAAAATTGACCAAATTATTCATTTTTTTCTTGAAAAGATGAACAACACAACATTGTTTTACAAATTATTATTACAAGTTTAAATAAAAAGCAAAATCCATCTATCCCATTATATAATTTCTGACCTAGGTTCTTTTACGCATTAAAAATATTAATAAAAAGATGAAAATGAAAAATAATTCTACAAAATTTATCTTCTTATTGATATTAAATTAAAAAGTCAAAATAACACTTATGTGAGGATATAAGTAGAAAACATATTTTATATTATATTGAAAAACTAAAATGACATTTCATTTGAGACTTATTTTTATTCTTGGATGATAATTAATTATTATGGATAACAAAGAATAATGAATAATATTACATTGAAAAGTTAAAACGACACTTAGAATCTACATATGAATCTCTTTCAATCTTTTCCATCCTAGTCTTTCACCCTCTTTTCATCTTTGAGATTTCTTTTCACTTTCATAGGGGCACTGCAAGAATTTAATGGGTGAATGAAAAAAGTAATATGTGAAAGTAATAAAAATTAGAAATTTAAAAAACAATTATGCACATCTACTTTTTTTTTTCAAAACGCTTACACAATACTTATATTTCGTTGAATATATTATATAATTCGTTAAAAATATTATATTTCTACTCATTATTTAAGTGTCTTAAAAAAAGTTTTTATGAAACATTTTTGTTAATATTTAATTTGTCTCACCACGTTCCTCATATAATTATTATCAAAGTAGTAAGATCCATCATGATGAAGCTTTTTCCAGCACCATTTTATCAGGCTCAGTTTCACTATGCACAATTTTATTGCTTCAACTCTAGGAAGATAGTACCCTACCCATATAATATAAGCATAGCACCATTTATGCATATACATGCTCATATGAGTTTTTCTTCTTCCTACAAAGGAACAACATAATCATTTATAGAATAATGCTTCAAACTGATTGGTCTGTTTTAGGTGAATAATCATATACAACAATAAAAGATAAGAAGAAGAATAAACCCTAAACCTAGTAAATATTACCTTTGATATTTTCTTGATTTGATTTTGAAATTAATATCACCCACTTTAGTAAAACTATCTTCTTCTTCATCTTTGCGTGCATTTTTCTACCATTTTTTCAGTCTTTAAATTTCAAAGATAACTCACAAATAAAATTTTTCAAGTATATATATATATATATCTATATTGAGGTGGATATGAGTAGATAAGCATAAAGAATTACTATATGAAATAAAGATTTTTAATAAATTTTTTGAATTGAATAATAAATTATTTCAAAAATTTAAAAGTAATTAATAATCATTAAAAAAGATGATTAGGTCAGAAGAATAAGTCAGGTACCATCCTGACCTAAACCCAGTAACTTGGCCCATTTTACGAGGTTACAAATAGATAAGAAATGGTAAGGTAAAAGTGGATTCGTTTAATGATTTCACTATAGTGAATATACCATTTCTAGAATATATATTGACTCGAGCGTTAGAGTATCATCAGCATGTATACTCCCATTCGGTGGACGAGGAGCTCTCGATATTAGGAAGAGGAAGGATGTGACATGAAAATATCTTGGAGTACTTGATCCCATTGTTAACCTTCCGGTAACAACATGTGAATGTGGTTTTATGTTGGTCCTCAGGTGCTATGTGGATCTGCATATACCCAGAGAAACCATCAAGGAAACAATAATGTGATTTACCTGCAAGCCTCTCAAGCATTTGATCAATGAATGTCAGAGGAAAGTGATTTGTTCTTGTTGCTTGGTTAAGCTTCATATAATCAATACACACTCTTCATTTATTTGTGATTCGGGCCTGCAAAATTTCTTTATTCTTTGTTTCAATTATGGTGGTTCCTGACTTGTTTGGTACCACTTGGATAGGAGAAACCCACTCACTATCCGAAATGGGGTAAATTATACCAGCTTTCAATAGTTTAGACACCTCCTTATTAACTTCATCTATATGGTTGGATTGACTCACCTTTGAGGTTGCTTGGTTGCTTTGACATTGGATTCCAGCAGAATTCTATGCATATAGACTGAGGGGCTGATTCCTGGAATGTCATCTAAGCTCCATCCAATAGCGTTCTCATTTTCTTTTAATACTTTAACAAGTGTTGCTTCTTCTGCAATAGATAATTTACTTGGAATAATTACAGGCTTAGTTTGTAACTCACCTAAGAATATATATTTCAAGTGTGCAGGCAGAGGTTTCAACTCTAATTTCTCCTACTGCAGCTGCTGTGCACAACTCCCTTGCTCATCTTTTTGTGGATTTTCAAGCTCATCTGCAGAAAACAAGTCTAATGGAATATTTATAGTGTGGTTAGCTAATGAATTGGCAAACTAGCCAAGGTGGCCGAAAACAGTGTGAAGATCAATGTTGTCTTACTGTAAACAATCAAAACCTATATCTACATTTGTACAATGTATATTATTTACAATGTCCATAGCAAACAGTCAATGATCATATAAAACTGAGTGATTTTCTATAGGATATTTCATTGCTGCAAAGATATTAAAAGTCACTTTTTCTTCACCAAATTCCATTGTTAGAACACCAGCATAAACATCTATTTTGGTCTTGGCCGTCATAAAAAATGGTCTTCCAAGAATAATTGTTGAGTGGTTTGTCTTCCTCTCATCATCCACGTCTATAATGTAAAAATCAGTTGGAAAGATTAATCAATTAACTCTCACAAGAACATCTTCAAGGATCCGTAGTGGCTGGACAGTGGTTTTATTTGCTAGATGGATCACCACATTGGTTTCCTTGAGTTCTCCCAACTGAAGTAATTTGTAAAGTGCAGTAGGCATGACATTAATGGATGCACCTAAGTCAATCAAAGCATTTCCAAATGTTAGGGTTCCAATAGTGCAAGGGATGGAGAAAGAACCAGGATCATCACATTTTTGTGGCAGTGGAAATTGAGATAAAGTGGACACAACTTCAAGATTAGCTTCTTTGAGTTTTCTCTTGTATGTGCAGAAATCTTTAAAAAATTTAGCATACTTGGGCACTTGCTTGATGGCTTCCAACAAAGGAATATTGATTTCAACCTTCTTGGACATGTCTAATAGCTCGGGATCTATCTCCTTCTGATTCAACCTGTTTTTAATTGGAAAAGGAGTAGGAATGATGTTGTGTACTTGCTGTTTTGCTTGCTGGACTATATCTTCATTTTCCAGTGGCTTTTCTTTGGTAGTGGAAGGAGTTTTGACTGGTTCAGTTCTTGATGGTATTTCTTTTCCACTTCTCAAAGTAATTGCATTTAAATCTCCCTTTGGATTGCTCACTGGTTGAGAGGGAAGTGCACTGGATCCTCGCTGCTTTAAATGGTTCATATCAGTAGCTAACTGTCCCATTTGTGTCCTCATGTCATTCATACCAACCACTATATGTTCTAGCAATTTCCCCATATCTGGGCTAGTTTCTTGGTGCACCACTGGTTGTTGCAATGGCTGCATGTAATGATTACCTTGTTGGTTTCTATAAGAGTTAAATCTGGGCTAGTTCTGTTGAGGAAAGTGTTGTTGTTGCTACTGGTGATAATGTGGCTGTTGTGGTTAATAATTTTGATGATGAGGCTGTTGGAATTGTTGTGAATAATGCCTTGAAGATGAAGACTGATATTGCTGCTTGTTTTGCCTTGAATCTGGTGTACCATATCTCAAATTTGGGTGATCTCTCCAGCCAGGATTGTAGGTAGATGAAAAAGGATCATACCTTGGCTGGTTAAGGTTCATAGGTGGTTGCACTTGCTTGAGGAATGGTGTCTGCCCTACATAAACTACATCTGCTTTTTCAAAATTATTGGTCTCTTGTAGTTGAGGACATAAATCTATGTGGTGGTCAATGGTTGCACATATTCCACAATTGATAGGCATAAAAGGTGGAGGATTGGATTGTTGTGTAATAGCCAATTGCCTTACCAATGAAGTAAGCCCAGTCAACTTATTTTCCAAGCGCAGGTTCTGTTGAGAAGCCATAAAATTCTGGCTGATCTCATGCACACTTTTTGTATTTGATCTTGAATGAAACTGCTGGGAATTTTCTGCCATGTTAGAGATAAGATACCTTGCAGCTGTAGGTGTTTTTTCAATCAGTGCACCTCCACTGGCTGCATCGATCATACTTCTATCTATGGCCATCAACCCTTCATAAAAATACTGAATTAAGAGCTGTTCATTGATCTGGTGATTTGGGCAGGTAGCACATAGTTTATTGAATCTTTCCCAGTATTCAAACAAGGATTCTCCCTGCAGCTGTCTAATTCCACTAATTTCTTTTCTTATTGCAGCTGTTCTTGAAGTAGGGAAGAATTTCTCCAAGAATTTTCTCTTCATTTCAGGCCAAGTATTAATTGGTGCAACTTGAAAATAAAGTCAGTCTTTGGCTGCATCACAAAGTGAGAATGGAAAGGCTTTCATCTTCACATGATCTTCTGGAACATCAACAGGCCTCATGGTGGAGCAGACTACATGGAGTGTGGATCCTCTCCAGCCAGGCCATGGAATTTAGGCAACAGATGGATCAATCTAGATTTCAATTCATAACCTGCCATGCCTTCTTGAGGTGGAGGGACCTGTATACAGAGGGGCTGGTAGTGTTCAGCAGGTGCTGCCAGCTCCTTCAAAGTCTTTTCAGCTTGATGAGAGCCCATAGTATGACTGTTATGTGGTTTTGGGCTCAAAATCTCTCTTATTGTTTGATTATTGAGGTCTGGTTGTGACTCCACTCCCTTAGGCAGCCTTTGTCCAGTGCCTTTTCTTAAAGTTTTGGATATTTAGGGTCAACTGGGAGTAGGTCTTCCCTAGATGACCTGGTCATATAACACTGAATCTTCCACAGATTGTGAATGAGAAGCTGCAAGTAGAGTTAGCACAACACAGGATCTGTTTTTATAAATTTTTTTTATGCAAATGTAAATGCAGTAATGATTATGAATCTAAATGAATGTATGCTGAATGATAGAACCACAGTCGCATGTGATTATCAAATACTAAATTTTTCCTTGATGTAATATAGAGGTCAACCTAGGTATCAATCCAAAGACACACACAACATTATGTATTCATTGTTAATTTTTTCTTGAAGAAAACATAAAATTGGGGGATTGGAAATATTGAAACAAAACAAACTAAATTTTCGGAAATTGAAAACAATGAAATGTGACTACTGCTGGAACGTAATTAAATCCTAAGAAAATAGAGAATTAAAATCAAGAAAATGGATAATCAAAATGTGGAACGTGTAAATGAATGAAACGTAAAACAACAAAGGTAAGAGTATTAAAAATAGCAAACAGCAAATGTAAAATTCCAAATAGCGGATGTAAATTGAATTAAAAACAGTAAAATCCAAAGTGAGAATGTATGAACACAAAATTATAGTGAAGATGCTGGATTAAATTGATATTAAAATGCTTGATGCAATGTTGATCACTCAACACAACACATCCTTGAAAGACATCCAAGTGCACTCTAATTTCAAGATAACACCAAGAAATTCTTTATCAATAATTTTGATTCAAAGAAACCACAAGAAATTCTTAAATTGCAAGAATTGTAAAGTGTTGAAATGTAAATTGCAAGAACTTAAATGGAAGAAGAAAGAAAGCATTAAATTATAGAATTGTAAATGAAATACCACAATGAAGAAGCTTCAAGCGGAAGAAAAGCTACGTAGCTACCCCTAATTCTTGCTCCTAATTCTACAAAATGAAAACTTATTAAAATGAAAACGCTCCTTTCAAAAATGACTAATGGAATCCTTATATAGTAGTCCTAATTGCAATGAAGGAATGGGCCTCGGTCTGGTCGAATTAGGCCCATCCAATTACAAATACAAAACATAAACCCGCAAGGCAAAACACATGTTTCGTTATAAACTTCCAAAATTTATTAAAAATAGCTCCGATCCCCAAATGCGATGGTTCAAGTGTTCAAATTGAAGCACAAGATGTCTAGTTTCCAACGCAACAAAAATCAGCTCAATCGGAGTTCTTCAGAAAAAGATATAACCGAAACAGTAAGTAAAGCTCAGGATAAGATAAATACGAAAATACAGCAGAAATACAGAAAATGTAATGTTTTTTTAATTTTTCCTATTTATCATGGAAAATATGAAAATGTACTAAATGAAATAAATAAGAAAATAAAATGTAATAAAAAAATGCAATAAGACTATAAATGTGGACTTAAAATATGGCTCATCAATATACTTACAATTTTGGAGACAAATTAAAATTTGCAAACCACTCGTCAAAACCCAATTGTTATGCAAACGTCAGTCAAATTTAGGAAAAGATATGAAACTTACATCTAAATTCCCCATGTTATACTCCACTTAGTCATCATCTTTTGACTGTATCAATTACATAGATCATGTTTGTTCGAGGCGATCATTGAGTTGGAATATTTGCCAAATTTCTTTCGAGAAGAATTTGCACCATTATGGGCTCTTTCCGATGTAGGTGAGATTTCTAAGAAATCTCAAGGCAAACAAAGAAAATTGTGTCTGGTTGATTAGTCTAAGGTAAGGGATGAACATCTACCATTAATGGTATATTTACTCGAGTAAATTTTGTGATTTTGATAATGGTTGAATTTTTAATTTGTCAACATAGGAAGGAAGAAATAAGAGGAAGCATTTACGTTAGAAGCTATATTGTTCGAGTGGAGTTAGAATCAGACATATGTAAAAGAAAGACTCTTGAGTTACAGTCAATTTTGTTTACGGCAAAGGGGACAAAAGAATAATGTAAATCGTGGTGTTAAGTCTCAAGCAAAAGTATTTCTCACTCAAGTGAAAATGATAACAAGAAGTTTCATCTATATACGTACAATTTTGGAAGTATTCGTGACTCTGATAGTTCTAGAATAGCAATAAGTTTCATTTGACGAAAAAAAAGTATTGGAAGTTATTTATAACGTGAATCATTTAGAAGGATTGATTCATACATTCATTTTCTATATACTTACAATTTTGGAAGTATTTGTTACTTTATCCATAGATACCGTTCTAGAATAGTTTTTTCATCAAAGCGAAAGTAATTCTTACTCAAATGAAAGACGAAAACAAGTATTGGAAGTTACTTACAATGTGAACCATATAGACAAATTGATTCATACATTCATTTTGTATATACTTACAATTTTTGAAGTATTTGTGACTTTGATAGTTTTAGAATAATTTTTTCATCAAAGTCAAAGTAATTCTAACGCAAGTGAAAATAGTAACGATAAGTTTCATCTGACGAAAAACATTCTAGAATTTTTTTTTCAACAAAGCGAAAGTAATTCTCCCTCGAGTAAAAATGGTAAGGAGAAGCTTCGTCTGACTAGTCATATAGAAAGGTTGATTCATACATTCATTTTCCATATATGTACAATTTTAGAAGTATTTGTGACTCTACCAATAGAGATAGTTCTCGAATATTTTTTTTCATCAACACGGAAGTAATTCTTACTCAAACTAAAATTGTAACAAGAAGTTCCATCTGACGAAAAAATATTAGGAATTACTAATGATGTGAGTCATGGATTGATTCATACATTAATTTTCTCTATACCTACAATTTTGAAAGTATTTGTAATTCTACCCATAAAAATCGTCCTAGAATATATAGTTTTTCCATTAAGGTGAGAATAGTTCTCACTCAAGCGAAAATGGTATGGAAAGTTTTATCAAATGTAAAAAAAAATGTTTAAAGTTACTTATAATGTGAGTAATGTATAAGGGTTGATTCATAATTCATTTTTTTTTATAGAGGTACAATTTTGGAATGTAGTTATTTTCTCTCTGTCTTTTTTATCTAAATTCTTCATCAATTTAGGTGAATTTTTTAGATTTTCACCTTGAACAACAATAATTAATTTTCTTGTTGTCCCATTTGAGAATAGTTAGGGTTGAATAATGTACTTTTTATGTATCTTTGACCTATTTATTTCAACTTTTATCCTTTCAATTTTATTTTGGTTTGACCAATCAAAAATTATGAAGTGATATATCTCTCCTTACTTACTAAGGATAGATTTAAGACTTGACATATCCCCTCTAGTATAAAATATAAAAAATCTTGGTGCTCAAGATTATGTGGGAAAAAAAAAATTGTGATAGAATTTCTAAGGAATTCTTTGAATTATTCAAAAAAATATCAAAAACAATAAAAGACATAAAAAGACACTGTCTAAAAACAACATCAAACTCAAATTTTATCTTACTTTAATTCGCTTTAAAGTTTTCAATTTTAATGTAAAATGTTTATTAATATAAAAGATTTTTCAAATATTGATAAAAATAATTATTTCTTACTATTTTAAAAAAATGATTTTGAATCTTTCTCAAAAGATAAAATTATATATATTTTTACTTATTAATAGATATATATTTAAGAATTATTAATTTGTTATAAACTTTATATTCCATTTTTATTCTTAAATAAATTAATAATAGTAACTTATAAAGAAGTTATTTTTCTTACTTCATCCCAACCCCTTTCAATTCCTACTTGTAGAATGGTCGTCATCCATTACATTATACTTCTAACCCTGGATTTGTATTACACTACAACTCAAAATAAAAATAATTACATCATTTGATCCATAAATAAAATTAAACAAAAAATTGTAATTCAAATATTTTAAGTTACATTCGTATTAGTTTTTATGATCTTGCACTTGACCTATTACTTAATATGTTATATCCTGAATAAGAATTATCATAAAATAATTGGTTAGAACATAACAATGTAATTTTTAATACAAGTATAAAAAAATGAGTTTCCTTACCAATCTATTATTTTTCTTATGAATGTAGGGGACTTCTTATGCAAGGAACAAAACCATGAAACGTTATTTAAGGATATAACCAGTAATTGCTAATGATGATTGCATTGAAATTTAATTAATATAACAATTGATGAAAACATAAAATATTTATTAAAAGGAGAATGTATTTACTCGTAAACATATGACGCAAAATAAACTTTTTTAGTCAGTGTTATTAACATTTTGGTGATGTATGTTTATATTTCAACATTTTTGTTCCCCTATGGATGAATTGGTTGAGGGTTTACAAATCCATACACATACTTTTTTTTACTAATAAATGCATAATTCATATATATACTTATATTAGGTGACATAATGATTAATTATTTATCTAACTCATAAAAATAAACAATCATATTAAAGAACTTACATAATGCATAACTACCTAACAAATATGTTGAGTTTCCCAAGACACTTTTATTGTGTTTGTACCAATGACTATAAAAATCTCTACTAATGCAGCAACAAGATTATCAATAGAGAAATTTTTTCTATTTTTGCCATAACATATTTATAACGTTGTTGTTGCATAAATATAACAATTTTATGTTAGGGAAAATATTAAAAATAATTATTAAACTACGAAATTGTGTTAACTTATGAAACTATTTATAATTAACGCAATTAAATATTTTAAGTTCTTATGTGATAAATGCAACCTAAATTGATGAAGAATTTGGATAAAAAAAAAGAGAGAAAGAAAATAACTACATTAAAAAATTGTACCTCTATAAACAAATGAATGTATGAATCAACCCTTATACATTACTCACATTATAAGTAACTTTAAATATATTTTTTTTACATTTGACAAAACTTTCCATACCATTTTCGCTTGAATGAGAATTATTCTCACCTTGATGGAAAAAATATATATTCTTGGACGATTTTTATGGGTAGAGTTACGAATACTTTAAAAATTGTAGGTATAGAGAAAATTAATGTATGAATCAATCCATGACTCACATCATAAGTAATTCCTAATATTTTTTTGTCAGATAGAACTTCTTGTTACAATTTTAGCTTGAGTAAGAATTACTTTCTTGTTGATGAAAACAGATATTCGAGAACTATCTCTATTTGTAGAGTCACAAATACTTCCAAAATTGTATATATATAGAAAATGAATGTATGAATCAACCCTTCTATATGACTAGTCAGACAAAGCTTCTCCTTACCATTTTCACTTGAGGGAGAATTACTTTCACTTTGATGAAAAAAATATTCTAGAACGGTATCTATGGATAAAGTAACAAATACTTCCAAAATTGTAAGTATATAGAAAATGAATGTATGAATCAATTTGTCTATATGGTTCACATTGTAAGTAACTTCTAATACTTGTTTTCGTCAGTCGTTACCATTTTCGTTTGAATAAGAATTACTTTCACTTTGATGAAAAAAATATTCTAGAACGGTATCTATGGATAAAGTAACAAATACTTCCAAAATTGTAAGTATATAGAAAATGAATGTATGAATCAATCCTTCTAAATGATTCACGTTATAAATAACTTCCAATACTTTTTTTTCGTCAGATGAAACTTATTGCAATTCTAGAACTGTCAGAGTCATGAATACTTCCAAAATTGTATGTATATAGATGAAAGTTCTCGTTATTATTTTCGCTTGAGACTTAACACCACCATTTACATTATTCTTTTTGTCTCCTATGCCGTAAGCAAAATTGATTGTAACTCAAGAGTCTTGTTTTACATATGTTTGATTCTAACTCCACTCAAACAATATAGCTTCTAACATAAATGCTTCCTCTTATTTCTTCTTTCTTATGTTGACAAATTAAAAATTCAACCATTATCAAAATCACAAAATTTACTCGAGTAAATATACCATTAATGGTAGACGTTGATTCCTTATCTTATACTGATCAACCAGACACAATTTTCTTTGTTTGCCTTGAGATTTCTTAGAACTCTCACCTACATCTAAACGAGCCCATAATGGTGCAAATTCTTCTCGAAAGAAATAATCATAAAGAATTTCTTCACTAGCTTTAATATTTTCCATGGCAAATATTCCAACTCAATGATAGCCTCGAACAAACATGATTTATGTAATTGATACAGTCATATCTTTTCCTAAATTTGACTGACCTTTGCATAACAATTGGGTTTTGACGAGTGGTTTGCAAATTTTAATTTGTCTCCAAAGCGACGAGCATCAATAACCCACTATGAAAATGCCATATATAGGTTGATGAGAGATATGCCAAGATCTTAAAATAATGGTTTTTACATCAAAATATATTACTTAAGAAAAATGAAAGGGAAAGGTAAATTGATGAAAGCAAATAAAAGCATTTTATAAATTGAGAAGTAATCAAATGGAAACTATTAAGAAACACAATGATATTTTCTGTAAATGGATAGAGATTATCCTACAATCTACAAGATTATTTCTTTATAAATGACCAAATGAAATGTTAGATGACTTGCAAACGTGGAATCAGGTAAGATGATCTTTTCCATCGTTTACTCTTTTGCATTGTAGGAGATGCTCTCTGGAGAAACTAATATAGGTCTCACTCAACCTTACAAAACTGACTTGTTAGGCGAGGTTTACATCTATATTATAATTTGGTCTCATCTCTAATTATTGTGAGATCTTTAATACACCCTTCATTCTGGGAACCTTTAGAGAACGTGGAACTTACATCTGATTTGATAACGATCCGATAATAAGTAAAACAATATACCTAACAAATTTCGTTAGGATAAACTCTGATGTTAGGTAGAAAGTGAATGAGTTTAATGCAATCTTAAAAAACCAACTTATAAGATGAAACATATACCTATAATTAAGACGATTACGAAATCAATATCAATATAACTTCAATAGTAGATGATAGGTCATATATAAATTTCTTAAACGACATTTAGTGCATAGATTTTAACTTGCCTTTATATGTTAAAGCATAGTTAAAGATCAAGCTCAAACTAACAAATTAATTTGTGCCCTGACCAACTTTTTTGAATTCCTTCAAATGATGGTGATATGTCATTAAAAGTGACATATGAGTATACTACGATTTGTCCTAGCATTGATATTTCATTTCATATCATTTGATCTAATAAAGTCTCCTACTCGATCAATTTGTTTGGAGAGTTATCCACAATAGGCTTCCCACTGATGACATGATTAAAGACTATGACTACTACATAGTCTTGATATGTTGCACACTCTTTGGCTAAAGAAGAGGACATGAAACATTTATTCTTTTATTGCAAAAGAATGGCTCTTCTTTGGAAGCTAAATATGTCATGAAATGGTCTAATAGTATCTTTAGCCTTTAACATATTCTAGTAGGATCCAAGCACCCCAATACAAAAATATCAAAGAAATTATCAAATTGATTGGTATTCAAACAATCAAGATGATATATGTTTCCACATTCAATATTTTTTATATGAATATTGAAAATATTTTAACTTATATTTAAAGTTGAAGTCACTTTAACTTTAATGTTATACGACAACTTCAATATTGATTTTTAAATTTAAAAATATTTTTCTATCTTTATTCAACCTAACATATTTTTTAAGATTATGGAAGTAAAAATAACTTACTTCCTAACATATCATACATTAAATATATATAATATGGAACATAATGTTGAATGTGGTAACATTTACCACGATCATACTTTTAGGTTTGAAAACTAGTTGAATCTATATATATATATATATACATTAAATGTATATAGTATGGAACATAATGTTGAATGTGGTAACATTTACCACACTTTTAGGTTTGAAAAATAGTTGAATCTATATATA